>OV815282.1:15770792-15941134 GCA_929108145.2 Limnephilus rhombicus
ACCCGGGTTGCAGGTGATTGATGGTGGAGGGGGTGGGGGGCGGGGCTGGCAGTAGATACCTGATTGGTTAAGCTAATTGGAGACACTACTGGTAATTTTGAAAATGCCGTTTTTGGGGGATTTTCATCGATTAAGACTTTCCAGGTGTTGGGAATTCTGATTGAGTCATTTCTAGTATTCATATTATTTTTATGTTTATAAATTTCTATTGCTTCGCGGTAAATTCTTTTTGGTTCATTGTATATGCTAGCTATTGTTTTTGTATTATTAAAGTCTATTTTATGACCTTCATTAAGGACGTGTTGTACTATGGATGAAGTTAAGCGTTTATTAGTGACATCTACTTTATGTTCTGCAATTCTACATGATATTTTTCTATTACAACGTCCAATATACACCTTTTCACATGCCCCACAAGGTATTTTATAAATACCATGTGACTCAAATGGAATGTGGTCCTTCGGACTTCTTAATAGAGACGAGATTTTATTTTCTGATTTATAAATAGTTTTGATTTTATTGCTTTTGAGGATTCGACTGATTTTATCTGTCGAGCCTTTGACGAATGGGAGAATTGCTATAGAAAGTGGTTCTTCTTCCGTTTCAGGAATAGTTTTTTGCGTTTATTTATGGATTTGTCTATTAAATATTTGGAGAAGCCGTTTGCTTGAAGAGCACTACTAAGAAGACCTAGTTCTTCATGAATATGATCTTTGTCCGCTAGTCGTTTTGACCGAGTAACTAGGGTATTTATAACTGATGACAACTGAGATGGGTTATGATTTGAGTTGGCGTTTAAGTATCTATTTGTATGTGTCGGTTTACGATATAGTATGGCCAAGTCTGCCGTTCTTTTTCTTTTTAACTAAAATATCGAGAAATGGGAGACAATCATTTTCTTCGATTTCCATGGTAAATTTAATATCTTCTTGGATACTATTCAAATGAATAAGAAAGTTATTTAATTCTTCAATTCCGTGTTGCCAAATAATGAAGGCATCATCCACATAGCGACACCATAGTGAAGGTTTCAGAGGGGCGCTCTCTAATGCCTTTATTTCAAAGTACATCATGTAAATATTAGTGATTACCGGGCTGAGGGGTGAGCCCATCGGGGCCCCTTGAATTTGTTTATATATTTGTCCCTCAAATTAAAAATAGGTATTTTTAAGGCAATGTTCCGTCAGAGTGATAAAATCAGTCGGAACGTCTAGTTTCGATTTAATTAACTCTAATGCTTCATTTATTGGTATTTTTGTGAACAAAGAGACTACATCGAAGCTCACTAAAATGTCACCCTTGTTTAAAGTTATATTAGAAATTGTTGAAATAAAATGCTCAGCATTACGCACGTAAGAATCCGCTTTCTCAACAAAACGCTGAAAGCGTTGGGCAAGAAATTTTGCTAATATCTGGGTGGGCGAACCACACGAGTAAACGCGGAGTAAACGAGTAGTACGCGGGTAAACCGAGAAAATTGTTCTACATCTTACACCCGTGAAAACCTTAATCATGACACATATATATAATCTCTTCTGGAACCAAGGCTGCAGATACCCAACATTCCCGAGATAAATGCTGTTGGAAACAGCCATGGGTAAAAACCAAACTCTCTCATATAGAGGAATCGTAAAAATTTCTTTTGTATTTTCTCGACAATTTGTACATAGACAATGTCCTCTGGCCCCCATATCTGAGATCCACTCTCGAGAATGCTACGCACTAAGCTAAAGTAAAGCAATCTTATGACTGTAAGATTGGTTAGGTCCTTCGAATTGTGTATGACAAAACCCAACATCTTTGTGGCTGATTTACATATCTTTTCAATATGAGCATGAAATGTTAAGCGAGCGTCGTACACAATTCCTAGGTCCTTACAAGTCGCCATATG
This sequence comes from Limnephilus rhombicus, assembly GCA_929108145.2. Taxonomy (NCBI): domain Eukaryota; kingdom Metazoa; phylum Arthropoda; class Insecta; order Trichoptera; family Limnephilidae; genus Limnephilus; species Limnephilus rhombicus. The sequence goes on from OV815282.1 coordinate 15,772,684, forward strand.
CTTCAATGATGTGTCTTTCATTTTATAATTACAATATATGGTGTTTTGTGATCTTCTGTCTTCTAATGATCGAATTCTCAAGAAGAGTTAAATGTCATCTGCAAATAGTAAAAAAACGTAAAAACCGTTTTTCCGTATATTGTTAATAAAAATTATGAACAATAAGTGTCCTAAATTTGATCCCTGCGGCACACCAGAGTTTGTAGGATACGTGTTAGAGTTAAACTCACCATAGGATACAAATTGTTCCCTTTCGCTCAAATAATTACTAAAGAGTTTCAGTAAGTTTTCGGAAAAACCAATTTCTTCAAGCCTACTTAGGAGCACTAAGTGATCCACCTTACCGAAAGCCTTTGCAAAGTCATGGTATGATGTGTCGACCTGCTCATTGTTATGGATTGTTCTCGCTACGTAATCTGTAAATACTGTTAAATTTGTAGTGGTTAATCGGCCATGTCTAAATCCATATTGTTGTTCGATCTTCTTGGTGTTTTGAAGATCAAGTGCGTAAAATTTCATCAGCCTTGGCATAAAACTGTACAATTGTATATAAATCAAATCCAATCGTCACAAACAGACATTTTGCTTTATATAATAGATTTCAAATTCTACAGGAGCGTCTGTGGTACACTTTTAAATGTGAAAAGAAATGTTGGTCTCTTTATTAAAATATGTATATTATATGTCCGACCAGAATAGAAAAGGAGATAAAGGGAGTTTTTCCGGGTCATTTGGTAACAGGTATACCACTATATTTACAACTTAATGTCGAGCAAAATATGTAATTTTGCATAATATTAAAATTCTGAGTTCAATTTAGCCACATTTTGAAGAATTATCAACATCTTCGATTTCCTCTTAGGTAGAACACAATGGAAAATCAGATTGGTGGATTAAAAATATTTTCTTGCCATCAAAGCAAGCACAGATCTAAATCACAAAGCGATTCTCATTTCCGATCTCTTCAAATATATTTAAAAGAGGTGTTGAATTTGTGATTTTTATAACCAGTACCCTGTTACCTGTGTTGGCAGAAACGTTTCTGAAAATTCATTACATACATCGCAGAAAACAAAATAAAATTAAAAGCCAAATTATAAGGTATTAATTTAAAAGTTTTGAAGTTTAAGTGTTTCTAGTTATAAGCACCTAGATAAGAAAAATCTTTCCGGTCTACGATAAAAAAATCTTTAGTTACTTTAAATATTATTGTAATTCAATTCGATTTTGAAGTTCCGGCAGTTGTAGTCATTTTTGCATGTGACAAATGTTTCGCCTTCTAGGGACTGTTTGTAAAACATTTTGACTACGGAATATTTTCTTCGGAAGACAAAAATTCTATAACGCATAGAAATAACCACACTCTGTAAAGTTTATTTATTTATTTTTTAACGGACTTACGTCCAATTAACAATAAAGTATCACGAAATTTGGAAATGAACATTGTAATGATAAATGATGGTACATGAAAGCAAAGACAAACGGAGAAAATAGAAGTGTCGAGTCAAGTCAAGACTTTGCAAGAATTAGAGTAAATATAAAATATCTTCAATTGTTTAAGATGAAGCCATAGTAAATAATCCAAAATCTTGTATTTTTTTTTTTGAAAATTTGATCGCTTAGAAGTATTATAGATGCTTCAATTAAATACTGCGTGTAGAACATACCTTGGCCCTTAAAAATATCGGTATTTTTTTATAAGTCTTTTAATAAGCCTATAAAAAAATAAAGTATAAGGTCTATAAAAAACATTTTCAAGTCCAAACTCTCCTATTTATAAACCACTTTTCGGATATGGTTTTATTGTATAGTGTGGCAAATTCAGTTTATTTTATAATAATCGCTAAAAAAAATATTTACGCCCGAACTTTACAAAATAAAATAAAATATGCATTTTCTCGTTGTTATTTTTGACATCAATCAATACGGCCCGCACTCTACGAATTTCGATTCTTGAAGTGACCCTTATGGCATGGGCACAAGAACCATGCAGTGGGCAAACCTATTTCGTATCAGTCACGCCCCGGCAGGAGCAGGAAACAGTGTGATTCCGCGTCGCTTAGTTTCGTGAAATAAATTTTAAATTTCAATTTTATTACAATAAACAATTCATAAAAGAGGAATTAATATTTTTACAGGCCTTTACGAAATCAACATGTAAAAAAAATTATCAAATACCTTTTCCAACCTTTCCAAAAGCTTTTTCTCGAGTATTTTTAAACTCCTCCCATAAAGGGCGTGAATTCCGATTACGATTTTTTCCTGAACTATTGGATCGCCTTAAAGAGCGACAGAAATCATTTAAGCTTATAACAAAAAAATCAAGGTCTTGACATGAGTTGACCATTCTACATATTCTGTTTGCCAAGAATGAAGAAAAATTTGGGAAAAAATTAGAGTTAGAATATTATTTAGTAGAAAAATATTAACCAGAAGAAATAAATTACGAAAAATCATAGTAAAAGCCCACGGTGAGATCTTACCTCATGCACTGAAATTTACCAAGGTTTACTTTTCAAATTTTCTTGGCAAACACAATAATTTTATTAAATTATTGTAAGGTATCAAAGTTTCGTCAAAAAACTGATAATTTGAGTTTTAAGGGTGTACCTACTTAAAATTAATAATAGTCTTCTGGTTTAAAGATGTCGCTAATTTAATGATGTGAAAAAAATTGTAAGCGGTGGTTAAAAACATTGTATGAACGGTTTGTTTGCGCATGTACACACCGTACCTATATGAATGTGAATAAAGAGTTTTGTCCGTATTAAAACAAAATTCTTTCAAGCATAGCAAATAAAAATAATATAATATTTTAGCGGTGATTCAATCCAATATTATATTTGTAAGCCATTGAAAAGCCAGTGAAAGAATTTAGTTTTTATACGGACGAAACTATTTATTCATACTTATTTTTTTGTTTGTGCTGGCGCAAACAAACGAATCATCGTAAGGTGATTCTCTAAAGAATTCGTATTCTACTATTTCATAGATGGCGCGCTTATAATTATTTTACGGAAAAACGCTTTGACAAGTTATGCTTTAAAATATTAAGTATTATTAATTTGTTGTGCCTGAACACACACAATATGTATATAAATAAATAGTTTTGTCAATAAAAAACCCAAATCTTTCAAGAAATGCTAACAAATACAACATTGGAATTGAATCACCGATGCAATATTATATTTGTTAGACTTTCTTGAAAGATTGTTTTTTTTATTGACAAAACTATTTATTCATATACATATTGCGTATGTACGGGCGCAAACAATTAATTACACTTAATATTTTGAAGGGTAACCGACGAGTTTATCGAAAATCAATGTATCGAAAGCAAATTCATCGAAAACGAGTTCATCGAAAATCAATTCATCGAAAGCAAATTGATCGAAAACGAGTTTATCGAATGATCAATTCATCGAATCGCCAATTCATCGAAAAACATTTTTTTTGTAGATATTAGAGCTGTCAAAATTAAATACCCAAAAAGGTCTGTTTAACTGAGTTAAATGTGTTTAGCAACTGTCAGTTTCGTAGTGACAATGTAAAATTTATAGGTTATCTCTTCGATTTCCGATTGTCTGATACTGCAAAAAAGAGATATCCAAGGAACGGTGACCAGACAACTCATAATGAAACCAACTCATTAATAACTCAGAAAGGTCATTAAGAGTGATGATAAAAAAATATTTTAAAATTGGTTAAATAGGTTAGGTTAGGTCAGTTTAGGTTAGGTTAGGTTAGGTTAGGTTAGGTTAGGTTAGTTTAGTTTAGGTTGACCAATGCTTTTTTAACTTCTCGGTCCGCTCGGCATTTCTCTCAAATATCAACAAAATATATTTTTTCGATGAATTGGCGATTCGATGAATTGATCATTCGATGAATTGGTTTTCGATGAACTCGTTTTCGATGAACTTGTCGTGAACCACATATTTTTATTATTGGACAATAAACACGAAAATCTTCATAATGACTAAAATTTGTGAAATTCCGCCTGACAGGACGCATGCGCGAATCGATCAACAGGTGGAGGCGAGTCAATGACATACAGCCTCCGTCTGTTCCGGTTCCTGAATGGGAACAGAAAGTGGGAGGAAGTGGCGGAAGGAGCTGCGGACAGGAAGAATTGGGTCACCATAGGGCAAAGGTTCCTTCCCATTATTTGAACTCGCACAAATCTTAGTGCAATATAAGAAGTGGTCGGAAACCTAACTGTTACTTTACAAGTTTTATTTAACGCCTGCAAAGGCTTTTACACGCAATATCTAATTATATACATGTTTCAAAAGAAGGTATCTACTATGCATACAACACACGAATAATATCAATTGACCTGTGAAAAATCACGTAAAAACAAAAAGTAAAAATCAATATAAAAAATCGATTTTTACTTCTTTAAAAATTTTGCAATGGCTAAAAAGTCTAATCCAATTGACTGCTTGGAATGCAACTATTACAACAACGGGGGCACACATTCATTTTATATACTGAACATAATAGGAATTATTTATTTTTAATTTTTATATTGTTAAGTACGAACTCACATTACAACCGAATTTATATTGATGTTTAATAATGTGCTTCCATAACCGTCGTTCTGCTAAAAATGCTACCTGACCCCCACAGAGAGCTGCCATTGAGTTGCATTAAATATTATTATGAAAAACTAGTAATTTTCTTCACAAAATTGGTTGTAACAAAAAGGGTAAGATTCTAGAATTCCGCTTTAACCCCAACCCAAATTATTGAAATATCGATTCGACTGAATTATTTAAAGAAACAACTTTTTTATGTTAAAGGAAATGGTAAAAGATGCATTAAAGTCCAATTTTTTTAAAGGTTTTTTTAATTATTGAAGAAAAACATCAATCTTATCTGCCAGTTGTTTCACAGAATTTGAACAATTCGTCAAAGTTAACTTTTAAGCTATGTGAAAGTTTTATTAATGTTCCATTATTATTTCAGTTGTATGAAGCAACTGGTACGTAATGATGTGATAACAGAACTCATATAGATATTTCACGGAACTTGAAAATTAGGTTTGAAATTTGAAGAATTTCTGCGATACAACTGGCCCTTATTTTTGTAACTAGATATATATATTATCTTGCTAGGAAAAAAATTAACCGTTCTAAACAAAACAAAAGACAGAGACGTAATTGTACACTCATGCACATCCTTACACATCCTTTTTAGTAACTTAAACCGTCTGGTTCAGATAAAGAAATATCATGACATCAAATTTAATATTCCCGCTAACTTGACAAACAATTTCAAATAATAATTATTATTTTTAATTTATAAACTAACGTTTAGACTAGATTTTTATGCATAGCACAAAGGGTAACAATTATTATAAGTAATAATTATCAGCCTGAAACACTCATCAACATTGAAAAATCTTGTGCAAAAAATCGTGGAAAAAAAAAAAATATATATATATATATATAAAAAATATAATAAGCAGTAATTGTTGATTGAAACACTAGTATATATTGAATTATTTGGCGGGTATTTGATAAGCCCCCATAGCTCAGTGGTCAAGAGCAGCTGACCGGCAATCAGAAGGACACGGGTTCAAGTCCCGTTGGCGGCAAGTATTTTAATTTCAAATAGATTCACCATTTTTAAATATATCATAAAATAAAAAAAACTGCGTTTGAAAGTAAACCCTTTCAAATTTTAATATTACAAATGGACGTAAACAATTTTTTTTTTAAATAGTTGACGTGGCAAAACTTTTAAAAATCCCTTACCGATGATTTTTCATATAAATTTTATTTACCACTTGGACAAACGTAGTATAAAGGTTATTGTCACTTCACTTTCTTGTCGTTTTATATTAAAAAAATATATAAGTGTGCAGTTCGCACGCGGTAGAAGTGAAACCTTCCGAAAACTAAAGTGGATAAGAGTGGGGAGGCAACGAAGCACCGCACGAAGAGGAGAGCGATTATTCTATCTCTTTCTCTCGCAGGCTAAATTCTATAGATGTATATGTTTGTCTCTTTTTAGTGTCGCTTTTTCGTTTCATCAAGTTTCAAATCACAACGGTGGTATAGAAGTTTTCGCTTCAATAGTTATTAAAATATTGGCTAACCCTGACCGGGTGAACTGTAGGTGGTTTTCTGTTTTATGATCCCACGAATAATTGAATTTGAAATCAGTTTTTATCGGGTTTAATTTTTTACAGATTAAGTTAAGCATTATATTAGAAATTGTGCGTATTACTTTATCTTATGCCAGAACTAGGGGGTGTCTATTGGATAAGGTGACGGGGTCAGGGGGAGGCGACGTTTTATAGGTCACCCAGAAGGTTCGGATTCCAGCGAACATAGGAATTTCTAGGACACCCTTTAAAGCTGAAGGTGCCTTAGATAAACCGGGTTCTATTATATGTTTTATATTCTAAAAATCTTACATAAAACACTCCCATCTAACAAAGCTGTGCGAGCTCGAAGATGAAATTTGCTTAGGTGTTACGCTTTTGGCAATTTTATTGATAGTCTAAATGTTATAACAATTTTAGAATTAAACGTGAAACCAGTTTTTCGCAAATCAAAATCACAAATAACATGACGAGGAGTGAAAATACAAGAAGTTCCAACTGCTCCCGTTCGTCTGACCTAATGAGACTATGGCATCTTCAAATGGTTATGTTCTGAGGCTGGAGGTAGTGGGGAGGGGAAGAAGATGGGAGAGGAAGATTTGGTCAATTCGATTTCAACCTTGAATGAGTCTCTCACGTACTGAGAGTATTTACCGCTCTGGAACGAGCCTTAAATGTAGGTACCTACTACATATTACTTTTAATTAATTAATCATGAAACAACACAAATCAATTTACTTGCACACGCCGGGATTTGAAACCGCGACCGCGTAGGTTGTCTATAAGCTTTAGCTTTCACCTTATCAAAAAAGTGAAGAAAAAGGAATTAACTTAGTACATTTTTTTCTTTTTTAACCTTCCAGTAGTCGCACCCTTGCACCTAACATAATCAGTCGCGCGCTGTCGGTGATTCCGCAACTTTAGGCGTCTGGTTTTATGCCCCCTCTACACGTCAGCAGATGCGTCCGCAGACGTCGACAGATGCATCCGCAGATGGATCTCCACGAGCCGTCCACACATCTGTAGGTGGATCAGTCTGTGTTGGTTCTCGACAGACGCAACACGTACGCATGCAAAATGGGTATTGTGACCGTAGCTATTTATTTATTTAGTACTTTTAAGTATTATTTAAGTATCCATCGCAGTAGAGTTAAGAACGAAAAAAACTGCAAGAATCACGCGTGCACTCTCATTCGCTTCCCGATGAACACTGATCCGTCGTCAGACGTGTGGACAGACCGTTCGCTGCCGCGCAGAAACCCTTTGATCCGTGCTACAAAAACCGACAACTAACGGATTAGTGCCGGACGCATCTGCCGACGTCAAATACCTACCACAGACGAGTAAATCACCCCCCTCTACACGTCGGCGGACGCGTCCGCCGATGACATCTGCAGATGAATCTATCTACGTGTAGAGGAGGCTTTAGAAGACGACTGAATATTTCATGATATTGTGTATAGCATATAATAAAAAGTATTTTATGTATAGGTATATAAATAATAAATAAAAAAAACATAAATTGGTATCTAATCAGTAATCACTTTTTAATTTGTACGTAGTAGTGTACGTAGTAGTGTACGTAGTAGTGTACGTAGTAGTGTACGTAGTAGTGTACGTAGTAGTGTACGTAGTAGTGTACGTAGTAGTGTACGTAGTAGTGTACGTAGTAGTGTACGTAGTAGTGTACGTAGTAGTGTACGTAGTAGTGTACGTAGTAGTGTACGTAGTAGTGTACGTAGTAGTGTACGTAGTAGTGTACGTAGTAGTGTACGTAGTAGTGTACGTAGTAGTGTACGTAGTAGTGTACGTAGTAGTGTACGTAGTAGTGTACGTAGTAGTGTACGTAGTAGTGTACGTAGTAGTGTACGTAGTAGTGTACGTAGTAGTGTACGTAGTAGTGTACGTAGTAGTGTACGTAGTAGTGTACGTAGTAGTGTACGTAGTAGTGTACGTAGTAGTGTACGTAGTAGTGTACGTAGTAGTGATTTCACAGACGTATTACGATACGTCTGTGAAATCTCAATTTTTTAGATATCCGACACAAATCAACGCTCTAAATCAACATTTTATAAACGAATATTTCTTATAAATTTATTTATTTATTTGTATCACATAAATAAATACAACTAATTATTTGCGTTGAAATAAAACTAAGTTCTAAATAATATGATATCATGAAATACTCACCCAGCTCTCAATATTATTCATAAAACCAGTCACACGCGGAATCCGAGACCACAAATCAGTGGCGGTGACTAAGGGGGAGGACTACGGGGGAGGCGGAGGGGCGGCCCGCCCCGGGCCCCTGGTCCTGGGGGGCCCCAAACGCCTCCATTTTCCCTTGATCAAATCCTAAACAAGGCTCTAAGGCACCAGCACACCGTAAAAAAAATGTTGTCATTTTTTAAATTCCATTTTCTAAAAGATGTATTTGATAAGAATGCTCTCACAATTTTTTTAAATCGAAAAATTGACGGAGATACAGCATTTTTATGTGAAACCGTTTGAAACAGTTTGTGTGTTGAATTATCCTTCAGCAAAACTTTGAATTCGTTTTTCTCGAAACTTTTTTATACGTTTTTCAAACTGGTTGACAACATATTAAAAAAAAACTATACATCCGATTTGCGTGTACCAAGTCTTAAACTATTCGAAAATCCAATGTCTTTGGCACTACGTGGGGGAATTTTGATATCTTAAAGAAAAGAAAAGGTGACTTGATTTTCGAACGGTTTAAGATTAGGTGCATGCAAATCGCATGTATATTTTTTCTAATACGTTGTCTTTTGCATTTACATTTGCGTTTACATTTTTCAAAGAAAATGTCCATAAATATCGTTTATGAATTTTTGGTTTGGAAGAGTTTTAATTTTCAATGTAGATTTGTTATTTTGACACGATTTTTGGCAAATTATCAGACTGTCCTTGTAGAAAACCACTGTCTGTCATGGTAGTATGTATTTACAATATATATTTTATACAAACAAATGGGTTTAGTATGCGTAACTAAACTATTATGACTATCAAACTTATTCAAACCAGCAACTGGAACAAAAACAACTTGACATGGGCCTCGGTGGGTCCGTTGTGACGTCACAATTTCGATTTTAATCATGACTCGTTTTTGATATCTGGATTTTCATACAACTTTAAAAGTAAATTAATTTATTTAATTATTTATTTATTGTTCCCTATTAGAGATTCTATTGTCTTTATATACACGTGTAGTGCAGATGAACTTAAAAATGGTTAATTTATTTATCACTATCTCAACACAACACATCATTATTTTATCAAATTTGAATTGGTCAATTTTTTTAATTTTTACATAAAACCAATTTTCACCTTTTATTAATTTTTTTGGGAAATTAAAATTTTACGCTACTTTTTTTATATTTGCGACGGGTGATTTACATTTTGGGCAAAAAGTATTTTTAATGGCCAAAACTGAAAGGCGATATTTTTTATAGGCATTTGCTAAAAGCAATGGACCGTAAACTATAATACGCCTTTAGAGCAGTTTATTGCCTTAATAAAATTTTAAGTAATTCTTCAAAACGTAACTGTAGATGCCTAACTATATTTTATTAATTATTCAAATTCGAGGGGGGATCTGGGAGGGATGAGAAATAAAATGAGTCTTCATTTTTTAATTTTAAATTATGTATTTTGTCCACCAGGAGTTCAGTCGTGAAGGACGTTTATCAAGACGTTAAGTTAATATCGAGTACAGTGAAAGACTATAAAATGGCAGTGGAAGTTTTCTCTAAGTGAAGTTTTCTCTTTGGAATCTGTTAACAGTTCGGGTGCACAGCAACTATCTTATTTACTCCACACGAGATTCATGAATAGCAAATTCGAAAAGTACGAAGTAGAACTTTGCAAAAATTAATCGATTTTTTTCTGAGTTTACAGTCTATTAAAATAAGATAATTAGAGAACCGGTTTTTATTTTGACATAAAAAACGAACAGTTCTTGCGTAAATTGTGATTTTTATATTAAAACTACTTTTTTTTTTAAATTTGCCAAAGGGTGTTCATTCTGTTCATTATCCATGGTCGCCTTAATGAATTACCAAGTTATATCTTTTGTTCTGGTGTAGTGGTATGAATAAAATCCTACAACAGTCCCACACAACATGGCATCCCTTTTGGGGTATGTTGTGATGCTGAAGATATGGGGAAGGGGAAGGAAATGTAGAAGATGTAGGTGGGGAAGCACCTGGCTGTTCAGATTTGGTCATAAAAAAACGGCTGAAGCCATTTCAACTCTGAATGGTGGGCTTACACCAGGGCGGTACTGAGAGTATCTCCCACTCCGGAATGTGTCGCAAATATATTGCTGGTACCTGGTAGCTAAGTGTAGTTTATGGTCAGATCGAATGCCATTCACATTTTTTGTTGGTACTTGAAAATTGATTTAAGATTTATGTATTACTTGCGAATATTTTCTCTATTTAATGCAGGTGCTTGCAGGTTTTTACAGATGCAATGCCGCCCCATGGAACCTCACGAATGAGTTTTTTTTTGCCCTGTTTAATTTATCGTTGTCTTACTACCCTATTTTTTTGCAATTTGTTTTTTCTGTTAAGCATTTGCATACTGCTTACTAACAACGTATGCAAGGACACTGGAGGTCTAGATTCGTTCAAAATAAATAAATAAATGTAGCTTCGTTTAACAAAAAATTAGAATCTTGCGAGAGCCTTGAAGGAGTAACCATCTTTTACTTATACCAGGGCGGGTAAGTGGTGGATAACCTCCACTGTTGGTACCTGGTATTGATCCTTGTACCTTTTCCTAATTTAATTCCTACCTATTGTAATAAAACGCAGCTTGTTTCGTGAGAACTGGTAAGAGATTTTATTTACGTGAATAACAAAAGACAATCAGTTTGCTATAAATATGGGCCACAAGACGGCGCAAGTAATCTATATTTGGCTATTTATAATACTATTATCCATCTAACTGCATTTTGCCGACTAAGGGCAACCATGTGTCATAGTATTCAGTTGGAAAGTAAAGTTATCCTGTTAACGCCTATTGTGTGTATGATTTACGGAGCCACCTTGTTGTTATAAAAGCAATCGTGAGTTCGCGAGTTTGTGGTTGTAAATGTGATTAAACCAGCGAAATTGAAGCGGAAGAAGAAAAGAAGAAGGTATGTCGGCATCAGTGGCGGTCCTTCCCTCAGGACAATTGGTCAAAAACCTCCCAAAATTATAAGATGACACTAAAACATAATATTATTATGAAATATTAAGCAAATCGAAACAACTGGTATTGTTCTAATGTATTTTAAATACACCGCGAGAGATAGCCGGCAGCGGCAAACAGTGACATCTAACATCTTAAATGGAAGCTTTCTTTCCCACGCACTAACTATGATTGGCTGGGTCAAATTATGAAATGCCCTATATCATATCTTCTGTCTCTTTACGCACCACACAATAAAACGAGATGGCACTATGTCCCTTTACTAAAAAGTTTTCGGATTCTGAAAACGGTTTGGGTCAGAACCGTGAGGGAGAGAGAGCATGCTGAATATTATGCATCTGAAAGAGATGGTTTGATAAACGTGGGTTGATTTCGCATATCTTACGCTTGTCGCATGAAATCATTTACTATGAAATGTAATTTAACGTAATATGTAGGTGAATTTTACTCTCATACTCGTGAGGTTCCTACAAATGAATATTATCATATTTAATTTGATATTGTATCATAGGTAATTTAATTTATTTAAATGACCTTCCACTTCTGGACCCCTAGAGCCGCCTCTGGTCGGCATCCCTGACTTTCCCCATTCTTTCCGCTTTTCGTGTATCTCGTGTGAGTCACCAACATATATATAAATATATATACCTTATATTATTTTAAATGATTAAACTGTGAAACTGTGAAATTTATGATTAAATTGTAAACCATTCAAATAAAATTAACTTGGGATTTAAACCAGCGACCTTCGGATTGCCAGCTGAGAGGTATGTTCATAGGTGGCACTCTGGAAAAGACTAATATGAAATGTTTAGATGAGGGATTTTGTCTCTCCTTTTTTATGATCGATTAAATTCCCAATGAGATAAGCCACGAACCACATTTTCCTTAACCCTAGAAGGATAACCTACGTCTTAGAAACCTAAACGATACATAAGAATTGCTGTTTTTTTTATTTATTTCGCAACGTAGCGCGCTGTCTATCTCAGTTAGTTCAGTTGCCGAGCAAAGCTTGCGCGGGGTCACCACAGTAAGTACAATAATTACGGAGAAATACACACACCTTACGTCCGAAAGACGTATGATTACCTTTTGTGTAACTTTCAGACTTGTTCGTGTAAATCTGATTTAGCGAAATAATAAAAATATATAGATTTTTATGTAAAACGACTGATTAACATTTAAACTTTCATAACATCAAAATAAAACGATTTAGTCATAAAATGAAAAAATATTTTTTTATTTAAAAAAAAACTAAGTGTTTTGTAGTCGTTTGGTGAGAGGTTTACAAAATTTTGTTATTTTTTTAATTAAAATATATTTATATTTTTGAATGTAGCTATTACTTTGTGGTTATCCATTAAAGAAAAATGAAACAATACAACTTTGTATAAACTACTTATATAATGTGCAAATCCGACCGGTTTCGGAACAAACGTTCCTTCGTCAGGGAAAGCTTATACTAATTTAAATGTCCCAATGTCTAATAATAATTTCCTTTCTGAACTTTCTATAATAAAACAAATTGCTATAAATAACGGATATGAACCAAAATTAATTGATAACATCCTAAATAAAAAAACTTAGCAAAATTTAAAAAAAAATATATCTATACAATTCTAATAATATTAATGATAAAGAATGGAGTAAAATTTTGTATATTAATAATTTTTCAGTTCAATGTTGCAAAAATTTCCCTTCTAATATTAAACCAGCGTTTTATACAAGAAATAATATCGGTAATTTTTTGAGAAATACTAAAGATAAAGACCATAAATTGACTAATTCCGGAATATATAAACTCAAATGCAATGATTGTCCCTCATTTTATATTGGAAAAACAACTCGTAATTTTGAAATCAGAATCAAAGAACATTTAAGGTGTCTTAATAATAATAATTTTTCTGAGTTCGCTAACCATATCATTGAAAATAACCATAGTTTTGAAAAAAACACAGGGATAAATATTCTTCATATTAATGATCAAAAAATAATTACAAAAAGTACATTATTTTAATTGTTTTATCATCACGCTTTTCAGCATTTTTGGATGTAGATATAAATTAAAGCAAATTTTTAATGCAATAAAATCAATACTGAGTTATAATTTTAAAAAGCTGGTACGGAGAATAATTAATCTTTCTCATTGGAACATGTTTTATTCAACATGCCCTGCTCTTTCTTTAGGTGTCACATCCTTTTGTTTTTACAAGGAAATCACACTTCTGCGGCGCCTTTTCTCCCTTAATGGCCTTCTCCGTTTTCAAGCAAATTAAAAGGACATACAAATTTCCCTTTAACGCCATGCTATGCTACGTCGTCATTACTTGAGTAAGTAACTAGCCATTGTGGTTTTTGAATATTACCAAACCCACAGGGACCCAAATTAATTAAAGCTGCGAACTGAAAACCTCAAAATAATTATTTTGGCCTACTAAATCTGGCCAAACTTAACGCGTAATAGATATATTTAAAAATTCATCGACACACAAGTACAGGCAAAATTAAATCCTTTTCTCACTGACTCCAGACGGGAGCAGCTGATACTTTTATAAGGTATTCATTTAAAAATAAAAATAAAACACAAATTAAAATATTTGGCAATGTTAACTTTAACTATCTAAACAATACACAATTTCAACGCGGAGTTGTTAGAACGCAACACTATTATGTGTTCTGTCACACTACTAACTTAACGCTCATACTCGTTTTTCTGTTATTTAATAACAATGAATAATTACCAGCCATCAAATATTGGTATACGACAATATGTAACAGTAAAACAATGGATACAAAATAACAACTTTAAAAAAACAATACAGTTTGGGTAAAGCGAAGTCGTGTGAAAACAAGAGATTCGAGAATTTTTGTAAAGTTCTTTGGGCTATCGCTAAATATAATTTGTCCAGTATCTTATCTATCTTAGTATTCGAACAAGAGGTTGGGAGAAGGTTAGGTTCTTTGGAAAGGAATATAGAAAGGTGCGGAGTTTCTAAGTAGACTGTGGTCGATATTGATTTGAATTATGGCCAATAGAGCTGATTCTACATGATTATTTTTAATTTTGAAAAGAAATTTGATGTAATTTATTTCACCTACTAACTAACCATCTCGCTGTTTCCCGCAGGGGTGGGCAGAGAGGACGGGCCGCCAAACAACTCGATCTTGGCACACACTCCTTGCCTCTTTCACATTCATACATCGTCTCATACATGCTCTTCTATTATTCCGACTAGTATCTGATTCACTTGGTCGTGCCATGTCTTCCTCGGGCGTCCCCGACTTCTTCTTCTTCCATTCACATTTGCGTCATATATTCTCGTTCCACTCCTTTCCTCGTTCATTCGCTCTACATGCCCAAACCATCCAAGCGTAACAATTATTATAAGCAATAATTATCAGCCTGAAACACTCATCAACATTGAAAAATCTTCCGAGAAAAGATACTTGCCGCCAACGGGACTTGAACCCGTGTCCTTCTGATTGCCGGTCAGCTGCTCTTAACCACTGAGCTATGGGGGCTTATCAAATACCCGCCAAATAATTCAATATATACTAGTGTTTCATTCAACAATTACTGCTTATTATATTTTTTCCACCTGAAAACAACCAACTTTTATTTTTGCGAGAGAGACATTGTAAGTGTTAAATCCCTCGCTAGGTGGCGTCGAGACAAATTATGACTACATTTATTGGGGAAATACTTAAACTTGTCAAATATTAATTATTATTTTTAATTTATAAACTAACGTTTAGACAAGATTTTTATGCATAGCACAAAGGGTAACAATTATTATAAGCAATAATTATCAGCCTGAAACACTCATCAACATTGAAAAATCTTCCGAGAAAAGATACTTGCCGCCAACGGGACTTGAACCCGTGTCCTTCTGATTGCCGGTCGCTCTTGACCACTGAGCTATGGGGGCTTATCAAATACCCGCCAAATAATTCAATATATACTAGTGTTTCATTTAACAATTACTGCTTATTATATTTTTTCCACCTGAAAATTTTTCCATCTGAGCGTCCCTTTCTTAATCTTACTCATCACGCCTTGCATTGTTCGCGGATCTCTTCACAATATTTATTATCTAATATTTCTAATTTGAAATATTCTGGGCGTTTCTTATAGTTGGTACACAGTCTGAACAAACCTTTTCTGTTGGATAATGACCGAGGAAGTATGATTCGATTATTATTTTGTGTATTTTATACTCGTATATCAGACTCCAAGGTCTAGAACCGAACTCAAAAAGCTGCGAAATATCGAGGTTCAAACTTACTTTCGTCGACTTACGCAACATACATAATTCTTCTTTCTGCATGCATTCGCTCTCAAACAGGTGTGCAAACCACCTAAGCACCCCTTTCTTATTATTGTTCAGTATGCTTACATCGACCGTGCATTATATTGCAGTACACGTTCAGTCTATTTTCATAATAACCCTGCGAGTTGTGTTTCCCACTGCTACTTTTACATTGAATCATAACTCTATTGGTAACTCGCTAACTGTTAACCTTCTACTGGATTCAATACGAAATTCAAAAGTTTCCCTTATTCACCATTTTAAAAATCTCATTATCCAACTGTATTCATGCTAATATACATACATAGCCTGACTGAATTAGACTGTCGTAGATTCCTGCGAACAAGTATGATAACACGTCCTGGCTTCATCCAATAAACCGTATAGGAATTTCATATAATTCAAATATTTACGAGCTTCTGTCATATGCAATAATTTCACAGAGCTTCGAGCAATAGAAAAGAGATCCACTCTGAAAATATTTTACAACCTTCAACCAAAAGTTTACCCTTACAAAACCAATAGACCAAACGGAAGATTACTTATAAACCTAAACTAAACCGACTACCCTGAACAATCTGGAACACGAGTAAAAAGGAAAATCATGCGTTTCTAAAAGCGTTAATAATGATAAAAATTGTGCTTCCCTTTTGACTTACGGAAGTAAAATTTACCATCTCCACTAATACAGAACGATTTTGCGCCGAAATATTCAAATGGTTAAGTTGATGACACTGAATCAAAATGTTTTTTTTTAGATACTTTCGCGAAAAATTCTCTTGCCTTATGATTTAACCTTTGTATTAAGTGTTCTAAAAAGTTACCAGCATTTAAGAGCGTTTTACTGACCGGAATTTCGCCCACTTGTAGGCGCGCGACGTACTGAAAATGGCCGCCATCGATTTGTTTGCCTGCGCGTGCGTACAAAGCTAAATTTCCTCTCCTAGTGTCGTAGTTCGGAGGTTCTACTTCAGACCGGAGTCCTGTCATTTACCAAACGTGAGTTTATTACACATATTATATCTATTATTTATATGAATACCATCATTTTAATACAAACACACGATAAATTTTCATCAATTTTTACAAAAAAATTAAATTTTTAATAATTCAAAAAACAGAGCCTCTTTAAAAAAAATTCATCTTTCTTTCAAATTTAATGTTCTCGAAACATATGTTTTCTTTGGCCACTATTCATTATTTAGTATGTTTACAACATTTTTTATAATTTATAATGTTCATGTTTGAACATATTTATTCTGTAGTTAAATAAAATCTTTGAGAAAATTCAAGCTGAATCACAATATGAATCACCGTATGTTGGGAAAACCGATTTTCTTTTAACCTGTCATTTGGGTTGTAAAATTTTAACTGCGACCCATTTGATTGAGCATTATGATTTGACTGTTCCGTTTCGAGAGCGATAAAAATGAAATTTTATGATTTGTGGTTCTTTTTGCATGTATTATAAGTCAATATTTTCAGTATGCACTTTTTGTTAAGCCAAAAGTTAAGTGTGTTTGGTTAGTGATTGGTTTTCTAATTCTGGTAAAATAACAAGTAGGATCACTAATGGTTGTATTATAAATATCAGTTATAATATAACCGTTATTGATCTCTTCTGTGTTGTTATATTAGAAAGTTCTGTGTATTCTTACTCAAGACCTTTGTTGTTCTTCGAAATTTATTGTGAGAATTCTTTTGAAGTGCATGGTTGTTATTGGCAATATGGTATCTTTAAATCATTTTTGAATGTCATAAATATTATTTATTCTTATCAAATTTAATTTGTAAAACTCCATTTTAATTTTAAGTTTTTCTCTTGTATGTTCGATAACATTATTTAATTTATAAAAAGCGGATTATTTACGAACACGCCCGACAGCTGTTTCGTTTCTCAAGACATTATCGGACTCTCCGACAGTTGTCTGTCATATGTTTGTCAAAATATTACTTGGTTTTAATTATAGCTTTCGTAATTTCCAAAATTTCAGTTAGCATATGTCTGAAATAAGAATTTAGCGGGTGCGGTAATTATTATTCAAATAGCCTCATCCCCTTCAATTCTTCCCTCCCCTTTTTCTCCAAGGATAACAAAGAGAGTCCCAAAGGTCATACGGGTCCTGTTACTAATTGGTTTCTACGCACAACATTACAAAATATTTGTCTACCCAACGTACCAATCTCTTTTTTCACATTTACCTCTAAAAGAACTAATTAAATTAAAAGGCATTTTCTCATTTAAACCTGAGACTTCTTACTTCGAACAACACTTTACCTTAAACAGCAAGCTCCTTTCCGTTAGGCCATCAGGCAAATCAAATTGTCCTCGTTATCTCAAACCGCTATTACCTGTTACATATTGTTTACAAACAATATGTTTGTTATGTAGTTAGTTAGTGTAGTTAGTTAATCATTAATAGCATATCGCTCCCGGAAACCGCAAAGTGATAAGCTTGTACTTCTTTGATGGAACAATGAATATCCAAACGGTTTTTTTTTACGTTTAATCACACTAGACGAAAATTTGTCCCAGCTCACATATTATGTCTCATATAAATCATTTTATCTCTGTTATCGTCATGGTGAGAAATATGATCTTAACTATGTTAGAAAGAGAGAACTCCATGCTTTGTATTCAAATATAGAATTTAACCATAGAAAAATTTAAATGTGCACCTCTCTGAAAACAAAGTTTCCGATAGCAATTTGAGAAAAATGAATAAAAGTTCGAGAATTTTGTATTAATTATTTTTTTATGAAACGACAGAAAAGTTTTTATAATGCATTTGCCTAATAAAATAACAGTGAGTTTTTTTTTCTTGGTAATTTTAAATAGAAAAAACTTTAATTAAAAGTTTATATTAAACGTTTATATTAAAAGTTTTAATATATCTAATAATAACAGTTGTAAACGTATTTCATCACCTTTCAAAATCAATTTTTAGTTTTCGGATATATTCTGAAATATTCCTTTTATTTTGATTTTTATTGATACGCGAAAATATTTTTACTTTCATAATTAACGGTTAATTGCCTCGAGAAAAATAATTTCATTCAGTTCCTTTGGCATCTATAGTGTTGCTGTATGGTGGGATCTATTTTATGAAATGAAGGAGTAAACCTTGGTCTTGAATATATCCACGATGTAGGAAGGAGAAAGCACAGAGGTCTGTAAATCTTTCCACAGCTGAGCTGTTGAACTCAAGAATAAGTCGAAGAAACGACTATCGTTATGAATTTGTTTTTCACTACGGATCCTAGAAAATAACTCCCTATAATGCAACATCATGTTTAGAAAAGTAGGTAGATCAGAAGTTAAATCACTAAACGAATTCATTCGAAATAGGGACAAGAGAAAATTATGTTCGAAGTATGTGTGCCTATTCTGTGTTTGTGAAGATTTCGATTCTCCTTGGGGTATCATTGACCAGCTGCCCACTTGTATATTCTATTAAATGACCGTCTCATCAAACAAACTCTTGCACCTTTGGTTTAGCTAGTATTTATTAATTAGTAAAGATCTCTGTGGAGTCGTGAGAAGCTTGAATATTATATTAAACTAGCTGACCCAACAAACGTTATTCTGCCATATAAATTATTACTGGTGAATATTTTGGTTATTATATTTGAATAAAAGCAAAAAAACATCAACTAAAGTAGGAAAATGAAATAAAGAAAATCAATATGAATTTCGAAGAGCAATTGAGTGTACGATATTTTTGTCAGTCCGTCTTTAGCCAACACAAAAAAGCTCGATGGTTTGCCCACGCGATAACATGATACGCACGTGTGTATGAAAGTTCGATGAGGCGGACGTAGCGCCATCTGTCATTAAACAACATAAATAATTTCGTTCTGTTTGAAATACGAAAGACGGTTAAATTTGTTCATACAAAAATACTAAAATCGCGATTAAAAAATGTGAAGATGGGGGTAGGAGGGTTAAAATCGGGGTTATAGGTATTTTTTGATGCCAAACAAAAAAATTGACAAATAAATAGAATATTTTTTTCTGGATAGGGATACCCTTATCACCTAGCGGTATGAAATATACTTTAAAACCTATTCTCATACCTACCAAATATACAAAAAAATCATTAACATCGGTCAAGCCGTTTCGGAGGAGTGCGGCCACAAACACCGTGACACGAGATTTTTATATATAAGATTATCGTGTTTCCACACCTAACATAATATAAAAGATCCAGATATTGGTTCAGTGATTAACTTAAATGTAATTTGATTGTTTATTCTCTTAAAATTTTCAAAAAAGTTAATTTTTTTGTTTTACACAGATCGAACATATCGAAATAATTCTGTTTTTTTTTTTAAATTACTAATCCTTCGGTGGAAACCGTCTTTGGAAAGCCATATGGTAAAACTGAAGTAGTTTAAACCATGTTGCTACGGATGCTACAATATTGTGCATCAAAAACAGTTTTCTGTAAAAATAACCGACTAATATTCCAGAGAAGATTGATGGCATAATAAAGAATAACATTCCGCATTTTCTTAAACCTAAGTGACTTGTAAAAATATAATTCTGCAGAGATATTTCGGGCTGAGACCTGCAGGATGAAGATTTCCATGATTATTATTATTTTTTTTTTTTAAATACATAGGTACATATACAGATTTATAGTAAAACATATGGTTCTTAAAACTAATTACAATATATAAATTTCTTTTTAACAAAACCACCCAATTCAAAAGAGAAAAAACATTTCTCGTGTTTGAATTTTGGAGAGTGCTAGAATATTAAAAGGAGATTGGAAAAAGAAGATTTAGCCTATGGTGTTATGGACCACGATGTGTGATTTCGAGCTGCAGCTTGGATGAAGATTGATCTGAAGATAACCAACTTCCAAGATGATAGTAGACCAGAAGAAGAATTGAGGCTTTGGTTTAGTATACTAGTGTGTGACGATGAATTTTATTTTCCAGAAAGTCTTCAGAATGGCGGGCGCGCGCAGGCAGGTGCTAGCGCGCGTAGTAGCCGGGCTGTGCCTGAGATTCGGAAGGACCAGACCTTTAGATGAGGATCCTTTGGACACTCAGCTAAACCGATGCTTATCTACCTTCGACATTACTCTGCTTGGTGAGTCTATAAATCCAACGTTTATGTTCAATTAATATTTCATATAACCAGGCCATCCTTGTGCTATTTCTTGAATAGATTTGCAGTGTGCACAGACGAAGCACTGCACATCACTGCTCTTGAATATCTAAATTCTTTTCTTCATCCATATTCGTATTAGCTAACCTTCAACACTCCGCATGCCTGTTGACATTATTCCACAAGCCATGGCTGTTGGGTCTGATGGGACCCGGAGCGTTTTAGTAGACATTATTTTACCAAATATTTATTAAACATTAAAGAATACATAAAAAAATCAAACGAAATAATTAAAAATTCAAATAGTTACAGGGTGTTGAAGTGGGAGGTTGACACGATTGCAACCCACCTAGGTAGTAATCAGAAGGAGAAAAAAAAACAAATTAATTCTTAATCCAAACAAATGCTGCTATGGCCCGTACCACGAAAAAGTAAAAAAAATAACGGTTTTGCAAAATGTCGGCTGTACGAAATAAAAAGACATATTTTACCAGTTTTTTTACTTTTCCGATTTTTTTTTAAATATTAAAATTTGAATTTCTTCTTCAAATTTTGCAAATTCTCTTTGTGGCACAATTTTATTAATGAAATAATTAAAACACTTGGTTTTTACCACAATAAACTTTATTTAAAAGTCAAAAGTCAAAAATTCAAAAGTCAGACGTCAAAAATTCAAAAGTCAGACTTTTAAATAAAGTTTATTGTGGTAAAAACAAAGTGTTTTAATTATTTCATTAATAAAATTTGAATCTTTTTTATAGTTCTTGTAGGGGCAATAGAGTAATGTATATAGAAGGCTGACACCAAATTTCAATTCCAAATTGGTGTAGCAGAATTTGAGATATCGTGTCAACCGTCTCGAAAAAAGTGGTTTCGAGAAAAATGCGTTTAAAGTTTTGTTATTTTTAGATTCTAGTTAGATTCCGTCTAAACCGCCACACTACAATGGTTATAACTTTTTAAACCATTTGAATTTCGAAAATTCATTTTAAGAACATATTTTTGATTATCAAAACTAAGATTATATGAAAAAAAAAATTATGCCAGAATATCCCCTTATGGGAATTATTTCCTCCTGGGCCTACAGGACCTGTGTGGTGCTAATTTTAAAAACAAAATAATTTTTAAAAAAAACAATGTAACATACATTGTCACCCCCCTGTAGCAATACGGGCCCAAAATATGTTGCTTTTGATCCGTAATTTGCCTTAAAGTAAACATAGGAAAAATTCATTTATTTCCTTCAATATTTTCGAATATTTGGATTCTGGTCTAACTGCCAAACTTTATCTATTTCCAGGAATTGGACATATGGTAGGAGCTGGAATCTATGTGCTAACTGGAACTGTGGCCAGAGAGCTGGCAGGAGCCGCGACAGTGCTGAGTTTCCTGCTGGCCGGTCTGGCGTCCCTTCTGGCCGCACTGTGCTACGCCGAATTTGGCACTAGAGTCCCGAGAGCCGGCAGTGCTTACCTCTATACCTATGTCAGTATAGGGGAGTTCTGGGCCTTCGTCATCGGGTGGAACATTATCTTGGAGCATATGATAGGTCTGTTGTTTTTCATTATTTAAATTTGAAGACAACTCCCCTGATAATGGTCTCTGGTCGTTGTAATTAAACCCGACAACATTGCCAGATTATCTGAGTGTCTTAGTTTTATTTTTATTTTTTATTTTTTTATTATGTCATTACAAAAATGTTACTACCACGATGCTTTTTTCTCCGCTATGACAAACAAAATAATGTTTTTTAAAACGTGGGTAAATGAATACTAATTCGTGTGAGCAACTGGATAAAATTATGCATTAGTGCTATAAAAGTGTTTTGCTCATCGGTTTCAGGTATCGATTTTCTTTTCGCAAAGTTATTTGAACTCTCGTCTGAATGACTTTAAAAGTAAGAGATGTTTGTACATCTTCATTTTAGAGCAGGTATTTTTAAAAGTAGACTAATAAATTAAGGTTTAATAATTTAAATTTAAAGCAAGTATGTACTTCCCACCAACCAACTCATAGATTTACAGAGAAATTAAAATGTGCGAAGTGAGTAATATAAAAATAGTAAATTACATTTAAATGGGGGGGGGGGAGAAAACAAAAATAAATAAATTTTGTTAGAGAAAAACATGTGATCGGAAAAACATCAATAGGTCCTCATTGCAAAAATCATCAAATCTTAAAGACATTTTGTTTCTACAAGAATAAATAATCGGTGCCTAAGCTTAAGTTATTTTTTTTGCGTTTTTCTAAATCAGATTTATTGTTCCATTTCAGGTGCTGCATCAGTTGCAAGAGCTTGGAGTGGATACTTGGATTCAATGGTTGGAGGAATGGTCAGCAATGCCACAGTCTCCTTCACGGGAGAACTGCACGAAAAGTTACTGGGAAGATACCCCGATCTTCTAGCCTTTTCTATATGCATCGCATTCTCATTGGTCCTGGCTTTAGGCGTCAAAACATCAGCCTACATCAACAATGCACTGACTGTTCTCAACCTGATAGTCATCATTGCTGTTATTGGAGTCGGCTTCAGCCATGCTGATACTGTGAACTGGTCTGCTAGCAGGGGTGGCTTCATGCCGTTTGGTTTCTCTGGGGTGTTAGCTGGTGCTGCGACCTGCTTCTACGCTTTTGTTGGGTTTGATAGCATATCTTCCTCCAGTGAAGAAGCCAGAGATCCTACGTATTCCATTCCAATTGCCACCATTCTTTCCATGACTGCTGTTGGTATTTTGTACATGCTCGTTTCATCCGCGTTGACGCTGATGGTTCCTTACTATAAAATAAGTCCTGATGCTGCATTGCCCGAAGCTTTTGGAGCACTTAACATTAGTTGGGCCAAATACGCTGTTGCTATTGGAGCGTTGTGTGGTATGACGACTTCTCTTCTTGGTTCACTGTTCTCTCTTCCCCGTTGCTTGTACGCAATGGCTCAAGATGGTCTCATCTTCAGTTGCCTCGGGAACATCAACTCCAAAACTCAGATGCCAATTATCAACCTTCTTGTATCTGGATTCTCTTCGGCAATAATTGCGCTACTGTTTGATTTGGAAACGCTTGTGGAGTTTATGTCTATTGGAACGCTGTTGGCCTACACCATCGTCAGTGCGGCTGTGATCATACTCAGATATCGCCCGGCAACTGCTGCTGAGCTGAGAGCTTTAGGTCTTGGAGGAATGGACCTTTCCCCCGATAGTTCAAATGCTGGCACTCCCGTTACGGATCCTGGATCAATTTCTTCGGAGGTACGTTAACATTTACAAAAAAATGTTATTTTCTTGATGTAATGAGCTTAAAGATTGTTAAAATGGTTATTGCTACATTTAGTGACCAGATCTGATAAGACAGGTAGTTTCCATCCTTACTCTACCCATTCCCTTTATTTTTATCCATCAGCCTCAAAACATTCCCATTATGTGGTTAACGATATATGTCGCAAGCCAAATAGCAAATCAGGCAGATCATGATTCTCCTCACCATATCACGATCTCCCGCCATTTCACGATGTAACGAGGCGAAAAGTGATATGCCTAATTTTAAGATCGGTCTACAATATTTAAACCGCTTTTGTGCCTTATCAATTATGGGAAATACTGAGATAAACCTCTTTAATCAATTTATTTATTCTGGGATTTCACAGATGTTCTCTCTTACGTGAAACAATCAGAATATTAGTTTTATGTCCCCGATAACTTCACAAGAGCGCGCAGACACAGAACTTTTTTTGTAACGAGATGTAGAACTAACTTACCATTAGTAACCCGCTCAGAAAAATGATTCTGTTACTAAATTACCTGTTCCCTGGTATAGATATTTGTCAGCTAAATATTCATCAATTCAAAAACGCTATTATTACTTAATTAAATAAAATGTATGTTTATTATTAGTTATATATAACTGTCAATGTGCATTAAGGATAAATATATAAAAATAGAGACAAACCGTACAATACAATAGAAATTACAAAAACCTACTCAGTCAAAAGATTCATAATATCAAGAAAACAATTTTAAATCTATTAAACTATGTAAAAACCCCATTCAAATGACAAATAATAAAAACAGATGCAAGAAACAAAAGATAGACACGAGTGATAAATAAATAACTAGTTTAACAGTTTTTTCTAAATCTGTATAAATTATCGCCGAAAATGTCTACTTCAGCGCGTTTATTGAAGAAATTGTCTAACCCCTTCAATGCAATTGACATGTGGACAATCGCCAACAATACTCCCCCAACTTTATCATAGGTGCCAAATATAGTCATGTTATATTTATGTTTCCATATCTGTTTGTTTGGAAGAATTTAGAAGTAAAATAATACAACCTTTTTACTTCCAGGTGTACGAGGTAATGATGGCAGGCCGTCTGCGCAGCCCCCACAGCTGGCTACGCCCCGTGGTCGGCCGCTGGGCGCCTGGCACGGCTGTCACGTGGTCCGTTGCGGCCTTCGGAGCCCTATCGGCCGCCCTGTGCGCGCACACGCGTGTTGCTGACACCCCCACCAGTGTTGCGAACTTGCTTGTTCCGGCGATTCTCGTCCTTCTCATGGCTGGATGTAAGACGAGACAATTTTCATTTTTACTTAGGAGGAAAGGCTGCGCGGCCTTTTTCGTACAAAACTTAATTTTGAATTTGAAGTCAAAATACCAAACCAGACTGAATAATAAAAAATAAAAAAATACAAAATTTACTGCAAATATCTTGTACAGGTGAATGTAATAAATATTTATGTAATAAATTATAAAGTTTTGGCCATTAAGAGTTAGATTTTTCAAGGTTTTAAAGTCAAATTTAACTAATTTTCTTGCTCAAACTACTGTGTTAATAATACAGGGTGGGGCAGAGAGGAGTTACTGATTTTAAAAAATCACTGAAGGCCCCCCAGACCGAGCAGAGGAGCGAGGCGGGTGCCGTTAGGTCGGGAAAATGATGCCGTTTTTTTATGATATTTTTTAAATGATATCGTATGACGTGGCTGTCTTGGCGAGCAATACACATATTGAGCCTTTTAAAGAAGTTTTCAGCCACTCTTTCCAACATATCTTGCGGAATTCCAGCGATGACGTCCTCAATCGCGTTGTTCAGACCTTCAAGGGTTCGAGATCGAAGTTTGTTTGCCTCAGCTTTGACGTATCCTTACAGAAAAATGTCACTCGGGGTCAAATCGGGAGAGCAAGGGGGCTATGAAATATCCCCCCCACAAAGAGATTAGTTGACCTGGTAACAGCTTTTGCAAAATTTCGCATGAACGATGAACACAATGGGCCGTGGCTTCATCTTGTTGAAACCAGAAGGCTTCTGTGTCGTGTTCCTCGCCATACTCTTTCATTTTGGGACGCCTAACGTTCTCCAACATCTCACAATAGTGAGATGAAATAACTCAATAAAGGTAATGGTTAATCCTTCGTCGCCAGTGCACAAAACAGTGCCGAGGGATACAGCAGTTACAATTGCAATGCAAGCATCTCTACGTTTCACAAAATCTTGTGGGCTCAATTCCCGTGTACGCGTCATCTTGTAGGGGTATAGGTGAAGGTCTGGGTGTAAAATTTGCCTTATAATTCTGGACGATATTCCGCGCTGCTCGGGTTGGAGACTCTTCGATTGACGATCTTACTACCGCGATGTTTTCAGGTGTTTGCACAGTTTTAGGTCGCCCAACTGGTATTTTAGAACCTGCAGTTCCTGTCCACCTTACATTTCCGAATGGTTTTAGGATGAGAAAAACTGTCATTGCGATTTAACTCGAACCGGACACGGAAAGCTCCATGCGTAGCCACAACGCTTTTTTCAGTTTTTAAAGAACGTCTCCACAACAAAGCCCCGGTACTTACCTGACCACGGCATGGTCACCAACATAAACAGCATCATTTACCCAACCTAAGGGTTAAAGAATCCGAAGAAGAAGACTTAAACAATATTTTGAATAAACAGCGTAGGATCTGAAACAAATAGTAGGTATTATTTAAATAAAATCTAATCCACTTCACCAGAGGAACCCCTAGTGAGGGGGACTAAAGAAAATATTATTTTTCTTTTGTTCATATATAATTAGTTATTATGTAATTAAAAAAGTAAATAGCCAAAATAAAATAAAATATTAATGTTCTCCTTGTAACCTCTGATAAAACAAGAGTTAACATTTATAAAAATAAGTATAATGAAATTTGTATGAAAATTATATTGCATGAAAATTTGCACATTACAATTAAAAAACCATTTATTTTGTGAACCTAATGGTAATTGAAGATGTCATTTTAAGACAAGATGTCATATTATAAAAATAAGACAGGATATAAAATTTTCACATAACACATGTATAACTGTACATATGTGTATTTAATTTAAATAAAAATACGAAATGTCTCGCTTCGGAGTTTTGATGCATAATTTCCAAATCTGCAATGAAGCAAGACCACAAATTTTATAATTTTCTTAGTTTCGATAGCGTTTTACTAAGAAGACTATTTTTTTTGAGTCGCCTTCGAGCTTCTATTTTCCTCTGCAAAACATCGGGTGGTTATAAATAAAAACCTCTAACTTGATTAATTTCTCCAATTTTCAGGCATGCTCATTATTTGGTGCCACCAGCAGAGTCCGGTGCGCCCCCCATTCCGCGCGCCCTGGGTGCCGCTTCTACCGGCTCTCTCCATCCTAGCCAACGTGGAGTTGATGGTCCACCTTAACGCTCTCACCTGGGCGAGGTTCGCCGTATGGATGGCTCTAGGTAAACTGATTTCTTGTAAAGAATTTTTTTTTTTTTTTGTTTTTATTTCTTTCTAGGGCAATCCTGATGAGTTACAGAACTCATTTCAGGACAGGAGGAACATACATATCAGCCCCCCCTGACGTTGGCGACCATTGGAGGGGACCCCACCACTTTCCCAACGGCGTTATAAGGAAACATATGGTTTCCTCCTTCACCGCACACGTCAAGACTCTACTTTTTTTTTAACGAAGCTACATTTAATTGAACGACTCTAGACCCTCCAATGTCTATGCATACGGGGTTAGTAAGTAGTATGCAATTGAGTTAGTTAGTAGTATGACGTTGGCGACCACTCTTGAAAACGTCTCTCTGTCTTGGCTGCCCGGAATAGCTCCTCCACACTTCTAATGCCGGTCCACTCTCGTACGTTTCGCAGCCAAGACATTTGTCTCCTACCTGGCCCTCGGCCACCCTCTATCTTGCCTTTCAATATTGAATGGAACAAGTGATACTTCTCCCCTCGAAGAATATGACCCAGATATGAAATTTTCCTGAGTTTTATTAATGTAAGCAGTTCTCTATCTGCTCTAGCCCGCCTGAGAATTTCTGTGTTGGTGATCATGTCGGTCTGTGGGACCCAGAGCATTCTCCGGTGAAGCCACATTTCAAAAGCCTCTAACCTGATCATGGTATTTACTTTCAAGGTCCATGTTTCACATCCATACAGCGAGACCGACCACACATAACATTTTATAGACGAAAAATAAAAGACAGGTTAAGTAGAACAAACAACAATAGAAAACAATCATAGAAAAATGGAACATGGTTGTACAAATATGGATGATTACAGCTAAATGGAAAAGAAAAGAAACAAAACAATTGAACATCACAAGAAAATTACATAATTTCGTCATTAAACTTTAGATACTTAAAAAATATTCTTTGAAAGCATTACTCTGAATTTTTTTATTTTGCTGAATTCCCTTGTACATATCTGGAAGCGAATTATATAGTGTATAGGCAATATAGTTCATAGATTTTATCCCATATTTTGTAGTATTTGTTTGAGGTACGCGGATTTTATTGCTATTTCGAGTTTTGTGTGAGTGGATGTCGTGATTGTAAAGTGGCCTGATGTTAGTGTGAGTTGATTGTTGAGTAATTTGTAGGATGGTGATGAAATATCTCAAAATGGAAATAGTCTTTCTTAGTTTTCTCGAATAAAATATCCAGCGTTCTTTCATTTCAACATTGATTACAATGCTCCTGTGACATCTTTCCAATCAAATCTTTCATTTGTTAACCACATAACCAAAATTTTAACAAGAGTTTACAAATAAATTATGGGATTTAAAACCAAGTTAAATAGAAATTTCAACAATATTTAGTATATTAGACTTAAATGGTATCTTTTCTACAAATACTTGGATGCAATTCTCCCGTACAAAACCCACAAGCTATTGAAAGAATAAAAAATAAAATCTTACGCTTTCTGAGGCTTAAAATGGAGATTGCAATATTTCAGTGGAACTAAAAGAATCTTTTAAATGATCGCAATATGTTTAACTTGTAGGACGGAAGGATTTTGCCTGACTTGAGATGTCTATATAAAATTCTAAATGATGCATTTGATTGAACAAAATTGCGTGCAAAATAAGCTTTCAGATTCCACAACGTAATACTGAAAGTAGGAATTTATTACAGTGCAGTTCAAGTATTGCTTTGAAAACCATTATCTTTAACCGTGATTTGATAGCTCAATAAACTACTGTTGACATATTTCAGGTCTTGTTGTGTATCTCGGCTACGGAATGCGTCATAGCCGGGCTGGTACAGGAGCCGGTGCTGGTGCAAGCATCGGAGGAGGTCTATTAGCCGGGAGTGGATCCTCGCACTGGGGAGCTACCACCGCCGACAGCCAGCCCATAGTCAACAGGGAAGGGGATTGAAGCCCTCTACTCCAGCGGACCTCAGCTGCCGAACCTTAATATTTCTTTATGCCATATTTAGCTGTCTTCACCAAAAGGGACTAATAATGATTGTTTCTTTCAGGCCTTCAGAACTTAGATTTAAGAGTCTCGTGGAAAGTCTGGCTGCTGAATCTTGAATTTTGGTTGTCAAAATTTGGTTTGGTTATCTTTGGTTGTCTTCAACAAAATTAACTAATAAGGTTTGTTTCTTTGCTTCAATCACCTTCAAAGCTTGATCTGATTTGGAGCCCCATGAAAAGTTCGGCTGCCGAATCATTTAGCCACATTTAGTTGACTTCAATAAACTGAACTTATACGTTTTGTTTCATAATGCTTCCATAGCCTTAAAAATTTAATTTGTCTAAATATGATTTAGAGTCTCATGAAAAGTTTCGTTTCCGAAAATAAATGTTTATTAATGTTAATTTGGTTTTGTTCAACAAACTAGACGTATAAAGATTGCTTCTTTGCTTTGATGGCTTTTAAAGATTAATCTCATTTGGTGTCACATGAAAAGTCCAGCTGTCGAAGGTTGTCTCATTGACTGAAACAACAAAAATTGTTTCAATGCTACGGTGAGCAATATAGCTTTATTTATTTTCAATATATCGAGAAGTTTAGTCCAGCTTCCGAAACTAATTTATTCTTTAACAAAATTCGTATTTGGTTATCTAGAACCGATTGTTTCATAATGCCTGGATAGCCCCCAAAGTTTTTTTGTCTTTATTTGGAATGATATGGTCAATGACAAGTTCAGCTTCAGTTGTCTTCAATTTAACGCGGTTTCAGAGCTTACGCTGAATATCATTATGCACTTGTACTTTTAAAACTGATGGAGTGAGATCGACGGTTTAACTCCAGGATCTCAGTATTTTATAATTGGTTGTTTTGAAATAGAATTGGAATACGTTTTTAAAATCGAACAATAATGGCAGATGGTAGATAAAGGTTTCCATCGGTTTCAAGCTAAACCTAATTATTTGCAACCTAATTTTACCAATTTTGAGATTATTTGGAAAGTCCAACGACCCAATGTAAATGTAATCTACGTCGACTTCAGATACCTCTAAGATAAACTGGATTATGTTTTAATAAACCAGCAATAAAGATTGTTAATTAATTCGTTCCGATGAGAATTTTTAAACTGATTAGGTGTGAAATGAAAAAAAAAACTATAAATGCTGACAGAAACAAGGCTCAATTATTTACCAACATTTCGTGATCTCAATTACCATGAAATTTTCTAAAAAGAATCATAACACTCGTTTCTCGAGTTGTGGTAGTTGTAGTACGGTACTGTCTTATCTATTATGATTCAATTGAAATAAAATACAATTGTTTTTTTTTACTAAGATTACGAGAGTGTAAAATTAAAGAGGCATCTTTGAGCACAAAAAGAAACGCTTAAATATACGCAATGAAAATCATTTATATTCATAAT
Source organism: Limnephilus rhombicus (assembly GCA_929108145.2). NCBI lineage: Eukaryota > Metazoa > Arthropoda > Insecta > Trichoptera > Limnephilidae > Limnephilus > Limnephilus rhombicus. Next base: position 15,803,567 of record OV815282.1, read on the forward strand.
TTACAGCCAATTAAAGTCTATTTATAATCGGTTCTTCCGCAAAAGCACAAAATATTTGACAAGATTTCGATATAAGGAGTTTGTTTTATCTAAATACAATTTAAAAAAACAAACAATTTGTAAGATTATAAACAACTCTATGTAAAAAAAACTTTGTTTGGCACAACTAAAGCACAGATGGAAAGATTTTGAATTTAAATTTTGTTTTCTCTTAGTTCGTTTGTCATTGTGGGCAAATCGTAAATCGTAAATCGCAATAATTTATAAAAAATGTCTTGCATCCCAAAGGATAGCTGTGCTGATTGGTTTAAATTAAAGCAAAAGGATTTTTTGGTTTTTAATGGTTTTTGGCTTTTAATGCAACGTTTGTATGGGAGAATTTATTTTGCTTTAAACAAAATATGCATTCATGTGATTATATTTTACTTGTCATTGGCACTGAAGTTAATATTAATTATTTGATGTTATTATTGCCTAGGTTTTCTGTTTTATAAGGTTAGGCAATTATTTATTTATTAAGATTTGTGTGAATTTTTAAGCTAGCGTAAAAATAACATTATAAACACACGTTACCTGAAACTTCTATCCAAAGATAAAACCATCCTCCAAGAAAATAGCTATTACGAACGGTACACCCGACTCCCAACTTGATTAGATTTAATGTCTTAGTATTAATGTAGGTTACTACTTCTAGCTTCGTTTCTTTCAATGAGGTTTGGAAAATATTGATGATTAACCCTTTGGAAGACTTGATAGAGCCTGCGATTATAGAAATGTTTTAAAAACAGCTATATCAATGTAAGGAAAGAATGAGAAGCAATCGTCCATGTTCGTTCATTAATTCTATGTTGTCCCTCTTTCTGGCAAATGATGTGGTGAATAATCTACCAGAGCACGGTTAGGACAATTTGGGAGGCGGGAATGGGTACCGCCGCCCCGGGAACCTTTATTGGATAACCAACACCTCTGCCACAGGTCACCCCAAGTGGTTCGCTACGTTTGGTGATTTAACAAGGGTGCCCGGGTTCATGGTGTGATGTTTGTCTAGGTCTTGGAGGCGGATGACCAGGACACACTTAACCCCAGATTCCTACCCACCCCTTAAACCCTTTTCCTTCCCAGAACAATCCTCTCCTTCCTTTCCTTAAAAAAAACCTCCACACAGCATCCCCAAAGATGGCATAGGCTCTGAGGGAAATTATTTTCCTCAGGGCCTCATTAAGTAATCTACACTTGTTGACTTTTGATAGTGTTGATTTATCCATGGTACGTAGCTGCACATCGTGTAATTTTACAGTAATAATCAGCACTTTTGCAAGTGATAGAAATATAATGTCACGGCAATTCTCCTACAGCCTTCCATAGGGTTAACTAATAGAAAGACCGGTCAGTGAGTTGGCATCGCGTTTGGGTCCCACCCATGCATCGTGTGTTTTTTTCCTCGGCTGGCTAAGTCCCCCATGACTGCACAAGCAAAATTTTCTGCTTACGGTGGTGGTAGTAAATTACAAAATTTAATATTTTCATTTTGTTCGTGACCAGGGAATGTCTTTCTATAAAAATCTACACTGTAGTTAAGGTTGCATGATTATTGTAGACTAGTTATGACTGGGTAATGGGACATAGGCAGAACTGTATACTGAGTTGTTTCTCATTAAACTAAGTGTTTTTATGGCATTTTATTTATTATGTTTGCTGCCTGCTTGTTGACATTAAAACTGAGATCAGCTACTTCATGACATTGCAATACTTCTTGCTCAAGGCTTGGTAATCGCAAACCCTGAAGTACCTAAATATTGTATCTTATTGTTAAATATAGGATTGAATGTGCGTACTTAGTATAATGGCTTGAAATTAATAACTTTCTACAAAAATTTCAAATTAGTCCGCGATATCAGATGAACGTGAAATGAAAACTTTTAGACAATGTATTATTATTTTTGTTTTCGTGGATACACCAACTTTCCCTCAAAATATCGATTAATTATTGATATTATATTTATATTTTTATTTGTTTCTTTCAATTAATTTTTTCCATGGAATACTTTTCTACGATCGGGGTATTTCCACGTTTTTTAACGCTTAAAAGAATTGTTGCATTTTCATTTTATTTTTATGTTGACGAATAAATTTTCTAGAGCCAGTCAAAGTTTCCCATTTTTTGAATTACCGCTAAAACGATATTTTGGAGCGGGGTTATCGTGTGACGTTATGAGCGTGGACGCTCACTGACAGTGTTAATTTAGGCTGGCACAGCTGAGCGACGCTTGTGACATCACATTCCGATTTTCAAACAATGGGCCGTTTTGATTTGTCAGTTTTAAACCGATTTTAAAATCAATAATATTGAATGAAAACATATAAAACAAACATTTTTAGTGGGACGATTAAAATCAGAAAAAATATCTTTAAATATTCTGTACATTTTCAACAGAATCTCTTGTTTGTGGAAATACCCCAATATTCGCCTTTATAAAGGAATTCTACAATGTTGTTCTCGCGTAGAACAGTGATATTTTTGAATATCGACCATCTTTTTAAGAGAGATTTTCTTCCGAAGCGTTCCGATATGTTTTTTGTTGATGTCATAACCTTCCATATTCATTCGTTGTTGATGTCGGCAGCACGAGAACGACTAGTTTCTATGAAGATCGTTACGTAAAACATCGAGCACGTGGAAAAATTACAGTCGTCTTTTTACCTTAATTTGATTCATTCTCCATCCTGATCACTTCAAAACCCGCACTAACAATTATCTAATAAATCTTTCCTTAACCCGCCTCACAACATCGCTCCCAACTGAGTGAGAAGAGAATATAGTCACTGCAGGTTATACACGATTCGTACTATACAAATTTGTATAAAGGTGATATCACACGGTTCAACCAAATTGATTCACTTTTGTCGAATGGCGCAGAAGTAATTTCAGACGTAGTTTCATTTAATTAACGAGTTAAAAGATTTAAAAGTTACGAAAAATTACTTCTTTAATCCTGGAAAGATAATCATATTTTGATATACGTAAGATTGAGGCATAAGTTTTAACAAGTTCTAATATTTTATTTTGTTAATTGATTTGAATAAAACAATCAGTATTTTATTTTTACAAACAGATGACATAAGAAATACAACAATTTGTGAATATATATTTATTTGTCACACGAAAAAAAAACGAAATGCAAAACTTCTTCAATAATAAACAAAACTTAGGAATATTTTTCTATTTCTCAAATCACTTATTTCGTACTAATAATCAGCCATTTTTACTAATTATCGTAATAATAAAGATATATTATATTTAATAATAACATATATTATGTAGTTACATAAAAATCAATCAAAACAGCTTTGGAACGTATCAATATTACGCTTTTTGACTCATTTGGTCGTTATATCTCAAAACTGGTGAAGGTTCAAGCAGCGAGTGAGATGTCTAAAAAGCACAGCGTAAATTGTACGCAGATTATCTTTCCAGTGTTAAGAACAACCTCTGTTTCAAGAACAGAGACGTATGTTCCTCTTTACATGTATAAACCATTTTGACGATGACAACGTGACTTTCCGCGTGGCTGCGGCGCGTACGAATGAAAAACGAATGAATCATTCAATACTTGTTTACATGTTAATTTATCATTCAACCACGTTGAATGTTAAGTTCAATGATATTAAATCATTAACTTTAATATTTACACGATTCAATTTGGTTGCTTCATTGAAATGCAGAAAGGAACCACGATATATCGCTGTTTCTTTCTACAAATCATATTTTATGGTGGTATACATATTGCTGACCCTAAACCTATCTATTAATAATAGTATTTATTTACTTAATTACTATATTGGGTATATATATACAAATATATTATTAATATTAAAAAAAAAAACAATTCTGTAGGTATGATACCTTTTAATTGAGGCCTATTAAAGTAAACAATATTTAATATAATCTATAAATAGTTTTAACCAAAGTTGACATTAAGAGTAAAGTTAAAATAATTCATTATCTACTCATTCATAGATGCAGTTAATTTAATTGTTTTAGGAAAAAACCCTTTTGGATGGAATCGCCGATACAATATTGTATTTGCATGCCTTTCTTGAAAGAATTGAGTTTTTATACTGACAAAACTATTTGTTCATATTCATATTGCATATTTTCTGGTGCAAAAAACCATTAATTCTAATATTTTACTGGTAAAACTTGCAATTATTTTCAAAAATAATTAATTACCGCCATATATGTATGAACGAGCAGATTATGAATTATTTAAAGTTTTCCCTTAAACATATTAAACGAATCTCTATATCTTTATTTTTTAGTGATGTACCTGTAGTTATATTTAAAAAATATATATTTATTTACCTTAGGTATTTTATTATCCTTATAAGTTGTCTGTTATTAATTTTAGTTTGTTGAACATTTTAATCAACTTACGTATGATTTATTTATATTTGCCTTATATAAAGTTTGTTTTTAATAGCATTCGTCGCAATTTTGTTTAAGATTTCTGTAAATATTGCTGGAAAACTAAAAGCATTTAAAAATGATATTTTGTCGGATGATATAATATATTTATTAGAAAAATTACCAAATGTATATAATTTATAAAGGAAGACGTGTGAAACAGTGATAATATTTAACTAAAATAAAATAAATATTTCAATACCTGAATATCTGTTGTATTTCTTTAGTAGCAACTAAGCAACATAAAAATATATACGGAGCAATTGACTGCTTTTATAATTCCCACGGCTACGGCACGGCGACGACGACAACGGCACGCGGTTTTTAATTTTTTTAATATGAATGAGGGAGAGGCTAGAAAACAATTATTTTTCCTTTGGAGGAAGCAGACATACGCACATTGTTTGTCTCATCATTTTTCGCACTATTATTAAGTGCGTAAGAAAGAGCTTTGTGTGAAGGAACGTACGTTTAGTTCCCTTTTTATGCTGTGTCCGTGCCGTAACAAAAATTATATGTGTTTGGTAAAATTTTACTATTGTGACTCATTCTCAATAGCGATGTGTAAGTGCAGCTGGAATCTTAAACTCGGGTTCTTCGCGGGAAGCGGATCCTACTCCTACTCCTTTTTCAAATCGACTCCTCTCAGAGAACATGGTCCAGGACTCGGACTCAAACCCGGAACTCGGAGCCGGAACCCGAATATTTCACCGGCGACCCCGTGTTCGCGGTCCGAGCCACTCGCGAGTCGTAGCAGGTTCAGGGATCGAGTTCTTTTGCGGGTTCCGGCTCCGAGGTCCGCCTCCGGCCGAACCCGTGTGTCTCGGTAGCCGCAACAGCAACCAGTACTCAGTCCACACCCAAGAACTCGGACCCGGGGCCTTCTCCTAGAACTCGGGTACTATTAAAAGGAAGCACGTCCCGTAGGCCACCGGCAAAATGCAAAATTTACCCATCTCTAATTCTAAATACATATAATTATCGAAAATAACACTTCGTTTCAAGTCAATTACTGCAAGAAGAAGAGGACGATAAACACTCTTCGAGAGAGAACAACTATTTAAGTTGGCGGAATTAGAGAATAGTGCATTTTAATTCAAATTTCTTCAAATTGACATAAGCGTAATTCAGTTCACGCCTTGTTGGAAGTAGTTTAGTAAAAACTCGATTGATATTTGATGGTAATGTCAACGGTTTTGCGACTTTTCATCCCGCAACCAAATATCCCCGACAAAATATCCTCCGACAAAATATCCTACAGACAAAACATCTACTAAAACCTAATCTAACCTAACAAAAAAGATATTTTGTTGGAGGATGTTTTGTCCGTAGGATATTTTGTCGGGGATATTTTATAGCGGATGAAAACGCGCATTAACCATGTCAACGCCGCCTGCCAACCGTAGAAAACGTGTCATAACAAAACAATCTATTGAATAAATAAAATCTAAGTCCAAGTTAGTTTCAGAGCAATAAATGCGTGTTAGATTATAATCTATTAAAATAAATTTTGTGTGCAATCTGCAATTAAAATGTAACAAACTCATCTGAAACTATAGCAAAACATTATAAAACTTTTTATATAAACATTAAAAACAAACTTCATGATAACCTAAAAAATAGAATCCACAATACAAGTCGCAATCAAGAAACATGTTCACTTTGCAATGAACTCATCAAAGTAGAAAATATTAAATATTTAGGTGTGTCTATCGATACACATCTTAACTGTAAATCACAAATTGATAAAACCATCTCGAAATTAAGATATATTACATGTACTTCTTACAGACGGAAGTACTCAATCTTGACAAATTGAAAAGATTGTATCTTCAATAATCTACGGCATTGTAGGATGGGGTGGTGAGCTTGATGCATTTATTAAGGCTTTACAAAATGCTCAAAATCGCATCATTAAAATTATGTATAATAGAAATAAAACATTCCCGACCGAGTTATTATTCAAAGGGACAAAAATATTCAATATCCGTAAATTATTTATATTGCAAACTATGAAATGTGTATTTAAAAACAAAAATTGTTTCGTAATAAACGAAAATAGAATTAGCGAAAGGACTAATAATGTGTTCCAAGTTCCCCAAATCAAAACCAAATTAAAGCAAACACATGGCAGTTTTATTGGTCCTCGTACATTTAATCTTCTACCAAAACACGTTCAAGTGACAGATAAAATATCACTTTACAAAAAAGAATTAAAATTGTGGATAAATGATGCAGATGTTGAAACACTTTTTTATTAACTATATGTAAACCTTCATGCTTCACCTTTTAATACAATTCTACTGTAACTTCAAGACTAACTTTATTTATCTTCGTGAAACCGTTACAAAAAATCAACTAACTTGTATGTGTCACTTTGTTAATACAATGTTTTCAAAGATAGCATACCTACCTGTATTTTTAAACTTTCACTTTGTAATTTACATTTTTTTCTTGTGCCACCCACTTTGGTGTAATTTAGCACTTTAGTTTTCTATTATCCACGCACAGGCAGTGCCTTAGTTATTATTTTTATTTTGCCCCATTACCTACTTTTATCTTATATATATATATATAAGATAAAAATATATATATATATATATATATATATATATATATATATATATATGTTTTTACCTTTTTCTTGCTTTTACATTATTTGTAACTTGTGTTATGTTATATATTTAGAAAATATGTAAAAAAATTACTTTCATATATTAAGAAAAAAAATAAGGAAAAAAAATCTGACCATTACGTATATTCAAAATAGAATAGAATTTCCTGGAGAGACCACATTACAAATGAAGAGGTTCTCCAAAGAATCGAAGGAGGAAGGCACCTGCTCAGGACCTTGTCCGAAAGGCGCGCAAGATGGATCGGCCATGTAATAAGACAAGAAGGGACAAACGCTAGGGGACGCCCACGCCGAGAGTACCTGGAGGACCTGCTGGTGGACGTGCGCTGCTTATCATATGCAGACTTCAAAAGAGCCGCACAAGACAGGGAAGAGTGGAAGGAACGAATAGATGACATTGCTGCAAACCAATCCCAGGATTGAAACCAGAGAGAGAGATTCAAAATAGGCATTTAGTGTTTTTTTAATATATAATATATTAGCTGCACACAGGAAGCCGGCGGAAAATAATATCCCTTAGGGCCAATGTTATATTTGAGGATGCTGTATGGAGAGTCTTTTGAGGAAAGGAAGGAGATAAAGTTACGGAAATGAAAAAGGAATGAGGGGTGGGTAGGAATCAGTGTTTCTAGTAGTGACGGACGTATAAATACATCTCTCCTAGTACGGTGTAAGGCGATGTTTCACGAGAGTCTCTTCCAATCTGATACAAAGACTCGGACATACCTCACCCCATGAACCCGGGCACCCCTACTAAGTCACCAAACTTAGCGAACAACTTGGGATGACCTATGGCGTTAGTGTTGGTCATTCAATAAATAATTCCCGAGGCGGCGATAAGTATTGTTTAAAAATATATACCTGTAATAAACTCTTTTCTCTTAAACAGGTTGAAAACCTATTTTATATTAAAAGTATATATTATAGGTTTTTAAGGTAGTTTTTTTAACTTATTTTTATAAATTTGAATTTACATAATGCAAAATAGTTTGTTAAAGTATTTTTTAAATTATGTTCATTACATGAAGTATTAAAATAAATATGTATTTTGATTGAACAGTTGAACGATAAATTGAATGCGCATTTCCTTAGCTATTTATAATTAATTATTTATTGAAATGAAAGCTTCTTTAGCACCGTTGTGATTTGAAACTCGAGGAAACTAAAAATAGCGACATTAAAAAGAGACAAACACATACATCTATAGGATTTAGCCTGCGAGAAATGAGATAGTATAATCGGTCTCCTCTTTGCGCGGTACTTCGTAGCCTCCCGCTCTTGTCTACTTTAGTTTTTTTTTAAGTTTCACTTCTACCACGTGTTAATTGCACACTTTGATTTTTTTTAATTATTTACTTTGCAAATATCTTTAAATACTCGTACAGAATAATGTTTTGTTCAAATAAAATAGATTACAAAACAATCATTCAAAATAAATAAACGTACTAATATGATTTAAATAACTAAAATTTACAATCAAGCTGTTGGAAACAAAGTGTAAACTAATTTATATCTTATCAGTGATAAGTGTAATGTGCACACATAGTTCGGTAAATAATATCATTGTGAAGTAGCAGAATCATTACTTATTCTGTTAAAAATGTGAGTCACGGCACAATATTTTCAAGGCAGTAGGATCTCAAATAAACGGCACGTCTAAAGAACTATGAGCCTAAAAGGCCATGGGTACGTAGCACGGGCCATCGATAAAACCCTGTATCAATCCGATATCTACTCGTATAGTCAGATATCAATATTTGCGTTCACGGTCAACAATTGGAAGAGATATTCCGACCGACGACGATTGTTAACTTTTAGCCCGGTCCTCCTAAGTATCAGAATAGTTTCGGTTAACTATCAATATACACATTATTTTTTAAATTATGTTGTTCATTACGCAAAATTACAAGCTTATTTAATGAAGGTATTGAACTAACGAAGCTCTTAGAAAAGAAGAAGTCGTATAGGCGATCCATAGACTTAAATAATACATCTAAGATGCAGTCAATTTATTCCGTTCCATCTTTGAGAAACAAAAATTCTTGAAATATGAATAAAGATCTCGTTAACTAATTAACTCCCGTTAGTCTCAAGGAGGAAATTTATTTATTTATTTTATTTACAGACAAATAGTATCTACATTATCGGCACTGATCATATCGGATGAACAATTATATACTGCGATTAAATATATGCAAGAAGACTTTATATCTCTGATTAAATGGTGTCATGACGTAGGATTAATTATAAATACAAAAAAAACCAAACTGATGCACATAAGATCTCCACATGCAAAAGTTTCCATCATGCCTGAAATAATTTCTCATAACTTTACCTGCATCCATCAAAATATTGTGCAGCCCTGCTCATGTGAAACGATTGAGCTAGTAAACGAATACGTTTATTTGGGCGTGACTGTTGATTGCTACTTTAAATGGGACATACAAATACACAAAATTTGTAAACGGCTGCGGGCGATAGTGGGTAGAATATACAAATTGAAGTGTTTCGTTCCTGTGAATACCTTAAGAATTATTTTCATGTCACTCGCGGAATCAACTTTAAGATATGGATTAACCACTTGGGGACATTCTTGCAAAACAAATTTAAATTACGCACAATCAATACAAAATTCTATCGTTAAATTACTAGTTAAAAAAAATATTTTTTCGCAGAGACGAAACATTTCACTTTTGTATCAAAATTTAACAGTTTTGCCGGTGCAGGCCTTATTATGGTATAAAATATTGATTCAGCACATATCTGACTCTGAGTATAAGAGGAAAGTTGAACATGGGCACAATACTAGGTTCACAAAGAATGAAGGCATGCCTGTACCTAAACATAATAATAAAAACGGACAGCGAACCCTTGAGTATAATGTGCCTAAAATATGTAATATGCTACCTGGTAATATTAAGAAATGCGAATTTCCAAATAGAGTCAGATATTTGCTGAAAACATGGCTACTAGGTAGAAATAATTTGTATTAGACGATTTAGTTTTACTATTAATGTGTAAGTTTATTGTTATTGTATAAATTAAGGTCTAAGTTGTAATCTGTTAAAAGTTGTAATAAAAATCCTGTTGACAAACTACTTAACTGTAGTTTAACGGGATATATATGAAAAAAAAATAAAAAAATTAACGATATAACAATAACACGATTAAGAAACAGAGATGGCAGTGAAAGGAGAGCACATATAAGTGAAGAGCAATTATACAATATAAAAAGTACATACATATAGAACATAACTACAACTCAAAGCATTAAGAAGGTTTAAAAAGCTTTAAAAATTACATATTACATATCAACTGCCGAAAGCCATTTAGGGTTACATCAAAAAATTCAATACCTTGACTTGCGTTGACAATTCTCGATATTCTGTACAAAGGAGAATGGTATCCATAATTAGTACAATGTTGATTGAGGAACAGGAATTCATTATTTCCGAGTCTATGGGAAGGGATGTTGAACTGGATGAGTTTTAACAAAGCAGGTGTATCAGAAATACTGTGATTCGATGTGACAAATGAAAGACAGCATAGAAAGGAGACCAAATGACACAAGCATTTTCAAGGTAAGGGCGAACCAGCGAACAGTAAAGAGTTTTAAGTGTACTTATATGAAAGAAAGTTTGCAGTCCAGAGTTACCCCAAGGTCCTTGATAGATGTGGCAGTTAGTTGATAGACAAACATTTTTTAGTTTATAATCAAACTGAATAGGTTTTTTTTTTTATTTCTATAAAAGTACAAAATTTTGCATTTATCAACATTAAGTTCCATGCAGTTAATTTTGCACCAATCATTAAATGCGGACCGCCAATGCATATTTAGATGAGCATTTCAATTTAACATTATCAAATTGTTAATGTTTTTACGTCATTGCTTGTCGTCTGACATTTCGTAGTGTCAATTCAAAGAAAATATTTTGTTATATTCGCTGTTGCCAGCATACCTATATCGATTTCTTATTTATTCCTTGTCAATGTCGATTCGGCTGTCAACGGTGAAAGCGTGTTGGACATTAAAATAAAATCATCGGAAGTTTTCGAGGTGAGGGGGGGATCTATATGAATATACCTTTCCCTACTTTAATTCAATCATAACAAATCCCATTCCATGTCTCTTAAAATACCCTAAAAATTCATAAGCCGTTTTGTCCACAATATAAAACTGAAATAGTTCGGTGTTCAGAACAAGTGTACAAAACATTTTATGCCACATACAAATCATTTCAAAAGTTTGTCGTACAAGATGGGCTGCCAGGTAATTTCCCTTCACTCTAGATATGAATGATATGATATGACGGTCTCCGTGGTCGAAGGTTCAAAGTAAATTTTAAAATCGTGCGAAAGTAAATTTTATTTCGTTGATTTGTCTTATATCACAATTTATTCATTTAAAATAATATACAGTACGTTTGCGGCACGTTCCAGAGTGAATAATATTCTCAGTATCGCCCTGGTGTAAAAATTGAAACGTTGCTTGTGATGACTTTAGCCGTATTTTGTGACCAGATTTGAATAGTACTTCCCCAACTTCCTATTCCCACTCCCTTCCCCTTCCCACCACCTTCACCCTTACAACATACCCCAATTGAGGATGTCATGGTCTCGTTGCCTGCAGGCGGTTAGGAGCAGTGCGGTATTCACATAAAAAAATTGCTTCAATGTCAGACATACAAAATCGCACTAATGATTATTTAGGGCTTTATAAGTTCATGTACAGAGCCGTCAGCCATGCAAAGTGACTTGGCTACCACGACTACAATTAAACAGTAGATACACTCTCAGTATCACCAGGGTATTTACCAGTTTGGTTGTTTTTAAATTATAAAAAATTTCATTATCATTTTATTTGTGCATTTTAAGACACGAATTAAAAAAGTTTTAGTATGTTTATCATATAAATGTCCTTGCAATACATGTTGATGATGGTTTACGTCAGCTAGTAAACAATGGGTAAAATATGACCCTTTATGATGGACACCTGTTATCAACCTTAAATAAATTAAATGTAGAGTCATTACATTAAACTAAAAGATGTCATAAATTTTATTTTAATTGGTACATAATTAATATATATTGGGGTTAATGCCAAAAGTCTACTATACTAAGCCATGTTCCTCAAGTTTCTGGAAATTGTTTGGTTTCGATTACCTCTTTACTATAGTTTTATGTGCACTCTGAATTTGTATTATTTCTAAATGTTAACTGCCTCCTGTTCTATATAATTTAGTTTAAATGATTCTTGTTGAGTGGCACAGTGATGGTTTATCATTATATATTGTCCTGTGCCAAAACAGCACTCACTATTGTTGTTAATATTGTTCTTTAGGAATTGCTTTGTATATTTTTGTATATTCGTTATTTCACATTATTTAATTAATATTTTAAGGACTCGTAAGGAACACTGTAGGTTAATTTTAAGTTTATTATAATTAAGCGCACTTGAAGTGAAACATCACAAAACTGCGCTATATAAATACTACGTTATTATTATTAAAAGTGTCTGTCAGTTGTTTGTAAATTGATTTAGGGCCAGAAAGTACTCTAAAACTTCCCTTATATGAATGCTATGAATACCTTTGTAAGGTATATTGATTAAATTGTGACCTATTTAATATACCCGTAGAAGTCAAAATAAATCTAAAACAATTTTCATTAGCTCGATCGATAAGGATTGTATCGATAACTTTCGGTAACTTCTCATCTTCCCTAGAACAACTGCAGATGGCTAACGTACAAACAACAGTTGACATCGAATATATTATGAACATATCTACCACCCTTCTAGGGGTCAAGAGCGATTTACAAATTCGACATATGCGAGATATAATTGACCAGAATAGTGTATTTTCAAGGTACGTAATTGTATTTACTACCTTAAATAAAGTAGACAGTTGAGAAAAAGTTGACGGTAATTTTTTTATCAACGAAATGTATTTTTGTAATATTTAAATAAATGAAGACAATATAAGCGAAACTCAATTTATTTATTAATTATTAATTAATTAATAAATTGATTAATAATTAATAAATAAATTGAGTTAATTTATTACTCGTCTTCATTTATTTAAATATTACAATTTGAGGTTTTACTCATAAAGTTAAAAATACAAAATAAGTATTTTTGTAAATTTAAAGACAATTTTAATTGATAATTTAGAGTCATAAGACTTTTATTTCTGGGTTTTAGTAACCCTTTCTCAACCAGAATCATTCTAAAATGACGTGAAATTTGAAAAAAATTGACTAAGTAACTACTGAACCAATTTATTTGCGGTTTTTTACAAATAATTTAGTGAATCCTTCCTAGCAACATTGATTCTTTTCGTTGCGTACACACTTCATATCGTAAACAATAATGTCAATAATCGTTGATCACTCCTTTTGAAAAGCTATGATCCAAGGGAATTGCAGTATTGAAACGGTCAAGGTATTTATGTTTTTTTCATATATTTTTCCGTTTTTATTTACAGTAAAACGTACACCGAATTTACTGTCGTTTTAAAATGACGTTGAATATTTCCCAACTATAATCATATGTTATTTATTTTTTATATCTGTAGGAATTAATTTGGAAGAGAAAGGGAGATGGAGCAAAGTCACTCATAAATTCGTTCGTTGTCTCACGTATGGACTATTGTAATAGTGCGTATGCTGGCTTGCCTAAAAAACAATTCAATAGAATCCAGTCCGTTTTTAATGCTGCGGCGAGAATGATTTTTGGTGAATCTAAGTATTGCCGTATAACCCCGCTTCTAAAGGATCTTCATTGGCTTCGATGCCCTGAAAGAATAGAGTTCAATATCTGCTTAATGACCTTCAAAGCATTGCAAGGAATGGCGCCAGCCTATATATCGGAACTATGTGTCCGACAAAACTTAAGCGATAGGCAGCTTACTCTAAGGTCAGCAGATCGAGATGTTACTAATCGTTTAATCGAACTTTCTAGGTTAAATCGAGCCGTTTACTATGATCGATCTTTTCGTGTAGCTGGCCCGCTCATTTGGAACAAACTTCCCTCAGCTCTTACTAATATCCAGAACTTGGCTGAATTCAAAAGAGCTTTAAAAACAAACTTATTTAAAAAATCATACCTTTCATGAATTTTAACTCCTTTTCAATATACTTTAATAAGCCATGTTCCTCAAGTTTCTGGTAATTGTTTGGTTTCGATTACCTCCTTACTATAGTTTTATGTGCACTCTGAATTTGTATTATTTCTAAATGTTAACTGCCTCCTGTTCTATATAATTTAGTTGAAATGATTCTTGTTGAATGGCACCGTGATGGTTTATCATTATATATTGTCCTGTGCCAAAACAGCACTCACTATTGTTGTTAATATTGTTCTTTAGGAATTGCTTTGTATATTTTTGTATATTCGTTATTTCACATTATTTAATTAATTTTTTAAGGACTCGTAAGGAACACTGTAGGTTAATTTTAAGTTTATTATAATTAAGCGCACTTGAAGTGAAACATCACAAAACTGCGCTATATAAATACTACGTTATTATTATTATTACTAACTGATGTCTTTACATAATATATTATCTTAGTTTATTATTGTATGTTTTTGAAGTGAAAACTTCTTTAGCACCGTTTTGGTTTGAAACTCGATGAAACGGAAACGAGCGACACTAAAAAGAGATACACACATACATCTATAGGATTTAGCCTGCGATTGAATGAAATGTGCGTCGTAGAATAAAATGTAAAATATTTTTTAAACTTGGTGAAAATATTATAATAAATGAACCTTACAATTATCGTACTTCTGATACTCTGCATTCGTTTCATTCTCTCGGGTCTAGTTTTCTGAAGGTTTCACTTCTACTGCGTGTAAATTGCACACTCTGGTTATTATCCTTTTTCCATTTTGAAGATTCCTTAGCAAAACAAGGAGCGTCCAACCCCATCTCATAAATCACTGTCATTTTTTTCCATTCTCAAAGATAGAACCGGATTTGTTGGACAGAGTATTGTCAAAATGTTAGTCTCCATTAGTCTATTCTGCCTCGATACAAATTCATAACCTATCAACGTTTCTTTTCTAAAAGACATATTTTCTCACTCATTCGGATGATAATAATTATTGGAGATTGCTTCGATCACTCTAATATTTTTACAGTTCACGTCATGGGCATCGGCAGAGTTAGGCAGGGGTTGGGGGGCCGGAGGCCTAGACAAATTGGTGAAAATGACTGGCGCAAAAACTACAAACTTTTTATAATAAATGTGACAAGTTTAGTACCGTACGGACGTATCGAATCATCTCAGTCAGGGCCGGACTTCCAACTAAAATAGGCCCCAGCCAGGAACCGATTTTTATTTTATTTTTTAACATTAATTCCGCACAGTAGGCTCCGATGGGAAATAAGTATTTTAAGACATAATATGTCATCTTTGGGGATGGTACACATTGAAGGCACAGGACAGGACGTTGTAAGCGGAACACGTTGCTTTTACAATGATAGGGGAACTTAGCAACCAGTGATTTGAACTCACAACACCTGGATTGGAATCCGATGCATTTGGTTTAGCTGATACGTGTAAAAGGTTTTTATTTTAAGCAATACTAAAATATTTACGCATTTAGGTTGTAAATTTTTTCAAAATAAATCTTAAATGCATAACGTTTCTTCAATTCTGTTAACAAAAACCCCATCCTTTACAGATCAGATGCACACATTTTGCATTGGAGTACTCATGGCTTTATTTTTACTAACGACAAAATACTAGGAACATTAGCTTGTAATTGTAATATTATTTTTAAATAATAAAACTGTTATCATCTAATCCCACGATAACACGTACTTTCTTCAATAAAATTATGTTAAAATTATGGTTTGTTGTTTTCTTGTAGGAATACAGATTTCAAAGAGGACCCCCAAACTCAGCTTGACCACTGGGCCCTTCACGGCTCAAGAGGACCCTATTCATAACCTCATGCAAAGCCGTGTACAGTGTACACGAAAGCTTGAATATTAATATTCCTATTTAATTCAGATTACTCCTTCCTTGTTTGCTTTATCCTTCCCTGTTAGCTCTGTAAAAAAAAATAAGCTGCCCCTTTCTAACTTGGAAGCTGGCGACGCCCTTAGTTGACGTGCTTGACCCCCCGGATTGTGCATATTATCTTTAGTCTAGAAGTGAAAACTTTGGATCCCGTAAATTGGAAAATTCCTTTTTTTCTGATGTCACTTCCTTACAAATATTCACTTTTCTATCAAGCGTTAGCTAAAATCTCTTGAGTCTAAACTAGACTCTTATTTTCCACATTGTATTAAAATTTGCTCAATTGAATAATGTTAAAGAATGATTTCCTTTTTTTTCTCTATGTTTTGAAACTTTGCCAACTCCACCCTTGATGAGTGAAATTCGGAAGTTTTGGAAAAAAATTGTTTATAGTTTTATATTTATAGAGGCTAGCTTCGTAGTTGATCATTATTATGGATGATGTGTGTAAGGTCTTTTTTAAAACACGTTTGATCAGAACAGATTTATTATATATAAATAAATGAATACAATATAAGCGAAACTCAATCGAAAAACTGGAAACAGAAAAATCAGAAAAACATATTGACACCTCTGGGACACTGTCAATATGTTTTTCTGATTTTTCTAGTTTTTCGATTGAGTTTCGCTTATATTGTCTTCATTTATTTAAATATTACAATTTGAGGTTTTACTCATAAAGTTAAAATAAAAAAATAAAAGATTTACTATAGTTGTACGAGACGAGTGGGGCGTTTGTACAATACTGTATTTCTGAAGGGTACACATTTTTCACTCCAAAAGCTTTTCGTGGAGTTATGCAGAGATCAATTTATTACTGCTTTTAGTACTAAATTCGTTTTCATCTCCCAAATTTGGAAAAGAATATGAATTTAGTACTGAATTAAAACACTTGAAAATAGGTTTGAACTTTTAGACTTTGGTTGTAGGAGATTGTTACTTCGTTGGTGGTAGTTTTGATCTGATTTTTATTGAGATAGGGGAGCCTATTTATAGGACCAACCCGGTTTGAACGTTTATTGCAGAAAAACTCCCCATTTTTTCTGGGTTTTGTGAGTTAGCTGGTTTTACCCATCGCTATTTCGGCGGTCAGATGTTGCAAAAATTATATGCAATATTTATCACCAAGGCAGGATGAGCTCTCCTAAACCACCGTCTCCCATTATTTTTATTGTATTTATAAGAAAATGTACGATTTTTACATATTAGAACCAAATCACAACATTTTGGAAAAACCATTTTTTCAAAGTGCGAAAAACACTGGTAGATGTCAGTTTTTAGGTAATTGTTTTAGTACGTATTTATTTGTTGGCGCTGATATTTATTTATTTGTTGTAAATGTGACAAATTTATTGTAATTTAGTTCGAAGTTTTCGAGAAGGTGAATTTGTTTTCGTAATTATTCCCGATTTGGGAATTTCCTTTGTCAGCATTGACCAATAGCAGCTCGGTGGGTTGCGGGATGGGGGCAGCGTAAAAAGTGGAACATTTCGTTGGTGGTGATCATTTGCTGTCTGTGGGCTCTGATGGAGGGATTATGTGGTTATTTAGACGTGTTTTGGAGTCCGATTTTGATGCTGCATGTACCATCTATTACCAATTGCGTGTATGTTTACAATTAATAAAGTTAATAGAAGAAACGTGAATGTATGCTGACGGCACGGTACTACTGTGTGGTCACATAAATTAAAATTTTGAATTATTTAGTTGTCTCGTATGCTTTTGTGGACTGGTTTATATGAATCACGTAAACAATTTTATAAGTTCAAGAGATTTTTTTACATAAGCTCCAGACAGGAGGCCCTGAGGAAAATTATTTCTTATATTATTTTACTAAGGGCCTATGTCATCTTTGTGGATGCTGTGTGGAGGGTTTTTTAAGGAAAGGAAGGGGCGGAGAGTTCTGGGAAGGAAAATGGTTTAAGAGGTGGGTAGGAATCTGTGGTTCAGTATGTCCTGGTCATCCGCCTCCAAGACCTAGACCTAACCTCACCCTATCAACCCTGGCGCCTCTGCTAAATCACCAAACGTAGCGAACCATTTGGGGTGTTGGGAGAGGTGTTGGTTATCCAATAAAGGTTCCCGGGGCGGCGGTACCCATTCCCGCCTCCAAATTGAAAGATTAAATCATATTCAATTTTCATGTTATTCATTGGTGATTTACAATTACTTAACTTACGTAAATCATATGAAAAAAATAACAGAAGGTAGGTAAACATGATTTTGGAACATACCCTTCAAAAAAATATATATATGGTCCAAGACCACTCGCATAACGCAAAAATAACAATAAGTGAGAACTAAAATAGGGGTAAGACGCTGCTGGGATAAAAATTGACACCGCAACGTCCCGTTACGAGTAATTCGGAAACCAGAAGGAAAAAAAAGCCATCAGAAAGATAACAGCTACAGAGGACTTATTTGGACCCCAAAATAGGAAACATTGGAAAGGAGATCTATAGTAGGTATTCAGCGCTGGATCAATACTGCGGCTAAGAAACAAACCTACGAGATAAAATCCCCAATTAGACAAGAAATAACATGAAGTCTTACATTATAACATTCTGTTCAAATCTGAGCACTTAAAATCAACACATAATTGTTGTTCGGGATCAAAGTACATCTTGTATAGACAGTTTTTCCTCTGTGGTGGGTAATTGACATAGTAGCAATAATTGAAACCGATGCAATCATTTACCAAAGGGAAGTAACCAGTAGTTTTGCATTTTCCATCAGCAGTTAAACCATAATCTATCGTTGGTTTCGTAATAGTAGTGGTTTGATCTATGCATGAGGAAACACCATCAAACACTTGATCATTAGGGCAGCTAAATATTGCTGGAAAGGTGATATATGCACCCGTTTCAGGAACTCTTGTCCTTAAACACACGTAATAGAGGCTTGGATTTTGTGGATCGGGTCCTGTTTCTCCCACTTTAGAGCATGGCGGTGATATCGTTGAGCAAGTGCCATTGATTATAGGGATGCTACATTTTGTTGTCAAAGAGTTGTAAGCAAATCCGGGATCGCATTTCAATGTGGATTCTATTAAGTATGCAACTGATGGATCTAGTTGACTACACATGTGGTAGGTTGTGCAGTCATATGGATCAGGAAATATCCCTGTTTGATAGCACTTGAAGTTGTATCCTTCAATGGTGGCCGGGCAGTCAGAATTAACGAGTGAGCTACAATTTCCTATGGTAGCCAAGCACGGGGTTTCAGAAGGACATGGTAGGACAAATTCACTGATCCATTTACCTCCTGGAAGCGATACGCAGTAATACACCTCGTCGCATCCTTTGCATACTTGACCAACCTTCGTACAGGTTACATTTTCGGATGTTACGACCCTTGCCAAATTTGTTCCAGGGATCGTTTGGAATTCGGTGCCCTCCTCAAAATCTAGTTCTCGTAGAAACTCAGGGTTGAGCAGGTCATTTTTATTGTAAGTTTGAACCTAGAACGTAAAAATTAAATTAGCATTTTTTATCACACATATGTAACTTTTTAAATAAATTATTTCGTTCGGTTTTACAGTTCTACCCATTATTATGATTACGAAAATTCTATAAAATTCTATAAATATGATCACCAGATTTCTACAAAAGTGTTATACGCGAAAAAAGAGGCAATTTATTTGACCAAGAAAACAAACCAAACGAGTCAAATCGGAGAATACAAGGTGAACTGACTGCATTCAATTAGGGTGGGAAGACTTGATGACTGAAAAATATGGTCATTGACCGCAGCCGGTGGAGAAATTTTCGTCGAGAAGTCGTATTCCATCCCTTTTATGTAGAGCCGGGATAATAACATACATTCAACAACTTTCGACCGGTCAGTGGTTGAGTGGGCATAGCGCTTGGGTCCCACCCGGGCGTCGGGTGTTCGATTCCTCGGCTGGCTAGGTCCTCCATCACAACACAAGCAACATTTTCGGCTTTCTGTGGTGGTTGTAGGAGATTTTCAAACATTGTTGGGTTATTCGTAACCCAGGAATGTTTGCCTTTCTTTTAAAAAAAAAAAAAAAAACTTCTTCGAATTGTCAATTATGAGAGTTACCTACATAGAATTGCCAATACTTAATTTACGTATCTACTATACCAAGCTAATTGTATTATATATTTGCAGGCGGACGGGATTTGTATCTGCAATTCCAACAACTAAAGTAAGCCAAAGATTTCGTTGTACTCGTACAAACACAAATTGGAAAGTAAAAAAAACGTACAAAACTAAAATTCATTCTTGCTCACCTCTTCACATTTTCCCAATGACAGAATCACAAGTATACTAATAAATTTCAACAGTTTGACTTGTGACGTGAACATTATAATTTATTTTTTTTCGTATTTATAACATGGCCTATGTCACCACGACCGAAGACAATTCTTAAATAGATCTTCAATTCTCTGCCACCCCGAGTTATAATCAAGTAAAAGGCAGTATATTATATATATAGTTATTGGGTCTATTTGTGAAGGTTTTGCATTTCTTGGAAATAACAATATAATTTACGACCTTAACACTTCATCTTCACAATATTATGTAGGTATATAATCTTCTTACGTCATATTATCGAGTCATTCTATTTGTTCCTTATTTAAGAAATAATCGTAAATAATAACTTTACATGGTGTTTGGTGTGGATATTGTGAATGTTCAACCCTCTCGGCGAGACAATCCCAGGGAACCCGAGAACCATATATAGATTATAGATGATGCCTCGCCTCGTCATTCCTCTTTTCTTCTCTTTCCGTGTCCGTTCCTAAGCAAGTCAAGCAATCACCGTGAAGGCAGCTCTTTTTATAAATAAATGCAGTCATCGACAAATTCAATAACCAATCATTCAATAACGTGAATTAGGCTGGTCGTATAAGGCTACACAGGAATCCGATACTTATATTGTATGATCACGTCGCACAACTTGGTATGCACCCGTATACGTCGCTCTTGAAATTATGAGACCCGCGTCGCGTCGCCACAAATACTTGTTATCAGCATTGAGCATCCGCATCGTGACAAAATGTCTGCAAATGACGCCATATTAAAGTCTCGACTACGCACTACGTGGGTACCGCCCGTTTGGTTGCTGGACATTGACGTCGCCGACGAGTTGAAAAATGTCGGCAACATATGCATTATGTAAGAAGGTCTCAATTCTCGCTTTTTAAAGTCTCGCCGAATGTCCTTTCCCATTCGTCCCGTTCACCTTCCGCCTCCCCTTCCTCTCCCGCGTTCCTACCCCTCTCGCGTTCCCAATCCGCCTCCCCCACCTTCTCTCTCCCCACTCCACTACCCCCCCTTCCCCCCTCCCGCGAATCCCCTACCCGAGTTCCCCTCCCCCCTCGCCCCTCCAGCATTCCATCATTCGTTCCCATTACATTCAGTGTTCAAACAGCTCGCGTGCCACCTACTGCATTTTTTAATACAAATTTCATAATGCCAGAGCTCACCAGTAGTTTTATACAAACCTTGTCCTCCTCCAATTTTATGCAGTCGTTTGGGAGGCGGGAATGGGTACCGCCGCCCCGGGAACCTTTATTGGATAACCAACACCTCTGCCATAGGTCACTCCAAGTGGTTATCTACGTTTGGTGATTTAGCAGGGGTGCCCGGGTTCATGGGGCGATTTTTGTCTAGGTCTTGGAGGCGAATGACCAGACAGACTGAACTCCAGATTCCTATCCACCCTTAAACCCTTTTTCTTCCCAGAACTCTCTTCTCCTTCCTTTCCTTAAAAAACCCCTCCCCACAGCATCCCCAAAAATGACATAGGCCCTGAGGGACATTATTTTCCTCAGGGCCTCCTGTGGGGAGCTCATGTAAAAAAAAAGTCGTTCGGAAGTTATGCACGCAAATACATTTCGGCGATACATTTTTTATTTATATATATATTGTTTTTTTTACTTGAGTTCCAGACAGGAGGCCCTGATTAAAATAATTTCCCTGAGGGCCTATTTCATCTTTGGGGATGCTGTGTGGAGGGTTTTTTAGGGAAAGGAAGGAGAGGAGGGTTCTGGGAAGGGAAAGGGTTTAAGGGGTGGGTAGGAATCTGGGGTTCAGTGTGTTCTGGTCATCAGACCTAAACACACCTCGTATTATATAGTTATAAACTAACTAAGATGCATCAAATAAAATTTCCTGCAAAAATGTCAACATCGTTTCCATGACAACGATTTGTTTTGCTTTTCGTCTGAAGCAATAACTCGCTTTTGTTATATAAATTATTTGATAGTACAAGTATAATTATTTAATATTTATGATTTCAAAACGCCAAAGTTTACCACTAAATATAGCCTATTTGTTATTCTGATGCATGAGTTATATTTTTCTAAAGTTTCATTAAAATCCATTAAGTATTTTTTGTGTGAAAGAGTAACAAATATTCACACAGACATCCATACAAATTTTCGCGTTTATACTATTAGTAAGATTATTAATTACGTTTTAAATCAAATTTTAGACGTATTGACTCTTTTCCACAATAGAATTATAAATTGATTTCAAAGGATTGTTCTTTTATCTAGTAAACGCATGTTAAATTTTGAGAAAAATTATTTATTTTTAGAATAATAAGGTTATACTATAGGTCGTTGGCAGATTTGTTAAATTTTCAAACGAAAAATCTTATTTTACAACACATATTTCATACATTATTGTAAATCAATGCATTATCTAGTAAACGCATGTTTCAAAATTTTAATTTTAGTTAAAATAATATTAAAAAATATATCCGAATACTTATTTATGACGAAAATCTATTTACGGTCTAACAAATTAATATATTTAAGATTTTTTACATTCTTATTTTGCTTAGATATTATTGAAAAACGATAAATAATGATCAAAAAGTAATTACAAAAAGTATATAATTTTAATAGTTATCACGCCTTTCAGCATTTTTGGATGTAGGTATAAATTAAAGCAAATTTGGAATGAAATAAAATCAATATGGAGTTATAATTTTAAAAAGCTGGTACGGAGAATAATTAATCTTTCTCATTGGAACCGCCCTGTACGATCGTAAGAACATCTTCGAAGGCCCTTAAAATAAAATTTAAAAAAAAACGTACAGATAGAATGGAACGTTGGTCGGCTCTGGAACCAAATGTTGCAGGTTAAAAATCGGACAAGTTAAAAAATGCTTTGTTTGCTCTATTGTACTTCTGACCTCGTTTTTGAAAATGACTGGTTTTATAGTTGTCATTCCGAGAGTGACAACACACAAACGGCATTTCAAAAATGATTTTGGAAGTCTTTCCATAATGATATATTGTCACCATCGAATACCACACTCCCTGTATTTGTAAAAATATCCGCAAGTATTAATTTTGAATGGTTTATAGGGAGTGATAAATTTTAATATAACACAGGGAGTATGTTGTGTTAAATAAACATTAAATTTAGTTGTTATTTCAATATTAAATGAAATAATTCAATTCTCTGACGTACACGAAAGGCTGAAGGGAACTAAACAGAAGCAAGGGTAATTAAATCACGGAAGTTTCGAGATTTTCATAATTTCCCTTTTAGAAAATATAAATATAAATTTATTTAAAAATTAAAAAATATATTTCTGAATAAATTTTTGAACTGATAACTTCTTTATCACCGTTGTGGTTTGAAATTTGATGAAACTAAAAAGCCACACTAAAAAAAGACAAACGCATAGATGTATTGGATTTAGCCTGCCAGATAATTTTTCTGAGGGTTTCAGTTCTACCGCGTGTAAACTGCACACTTGTATTTTTTTACAACAGCTCCACGCAGGAGGCCCTGAAGAAAATGATTTGCGTTTGGGCCTATGTCATCTTAGAGGACTCCTCTGTGTGTAGGGTCTTCTTGGAAGGAGAGGAAGTACTAGGGGAAGGGAGAGGGTAAAGGTGCGTAGGAAGTGGCGGATGTAGGAATCCATCCTCCCAACTGATGTGCAAGGCTATGGATCGAGAGAGTCCGACTGGAGAGGTCAAACATGCCTCCCTCAACCAGTTCCTGACGCATCCACCGCCAAGACCTAGACAAACCCCATGAACCAGGGCTTCTCTGCTAAGTCACTAAACTTAGCGAACCACTTGTGGTGACCTACGGTAGAAGTGTTGGTTTCAGGTCAGGTAGGAATGCTCTGTCTGCTCTAATGCTCTTGTCTATTCAACAGATATTCCAATGAGAGGTGCTCTGAATAAATAACAACATTGGTCCCTATAGCACCGGTGCTGCCCAACAAACACACTGTCAATATTTTTGAAATGAAAACTTCTTTAGCACCGTTGTGATTTTAAACTCGATGAAAAGAAAAATGGTGACCCGGCAATTCGTCCTGCGACAATTCATCCGGCGACAGTTCATCCTGCCGACAGTTCATCCCGCCGACAATTTATCCGGCGACAATTCATCCTGCCTGATCATTTAGAAGATTTTTATTAAGTAAGTATGCAAAGAGGATATACGGCCGTACAACCAAAATCGATATACTTATATCTGAAGGCATCTTGAGTGGAAATCCGCTGTAAAAATATTTTTACTAACAATAATTTCGACTATCCGAAGAAGCTTGCGTGAATAACAAAATACGACATACTTATACTTATAGGTTAGGTTAGGTTAGGTTAGGTTGAATTGTCAGGATGAATTGTCGCCGGATGAATTGTCGGCGGGATGAACTGTCGGCAGGATGAACTGTCGGTAGGATGAACTGTCGCAGGATGAACTGTCACCGGATGAATTGTTGCGGGATGAACTGTCATGGAACCAAGAAAAATAGCGACTCTAAAAAGGGACAAACACATACATCTACAGGATTAAGACTGCGAGAGTATGAGATAGTATAATCGGTCTCCTGTTTGTGTGGTGCTTCGTCGTCTCTCCAACCCTTTTCTTCTCTATTTTTTTTAAGGTTTCACTTCTACGACATGTGAATTGCACACTCTGTTTTTTGGAACGGGGTCAATCCGACACAATTATTAACTGGGCTCAACTTTCGGACTATGCAAATATTTTCTGTAATTGCATTTCATTTCTTCTATGACATAGCTCACTTCCACATCTATTTAAAGAAACCCTCCTAACAGCATCCCCAAATATAACATTATCTGTGCTTAGTGCTATTATTTCAGAGTCTCCTTTGTTTTTGTTAATTGAAACTTCTTTAGCACCGTTGTGATTTGAAACTCGATAAAACGAAAATAGCGACACTGAAAAGAGACAAACACATACATGTATAGGATTTAGCCTGAATAGAATGAGATAGTATGACCGGTCTTTTCTTCGAGCGGTGCTTCGTAGCCTATCGGTCTCATCTTTGGGCGGTGCTTCGTAGCCTCCCCACTATTGTCTAGTATAGTTTTCTGAAGGTTTCACTTCTACAGCGTGTTTTACATTCTATTTTTTTTTTGATTAACTATCTCAGTGTACCTACCTTTCTATTTATCCATTTTATTGGAAACTGCTCACTAAGGTGAATATTTTGCTACACATGAATCGTCTCTGTTCAAAGGAATATTTACACAAATTTCCTCAATTAATTAAAAAATTCAAACTTCAGGCAAACTAACTTGCAATAAAGATTTCCACACACGCACACCATACAAGACAGAAAGAAAACATCAGACTAAAAAGTTTTAAAACCAAAAATTCATATTTTTTCACTATATGAAGAAATCCAAATGTACAGCTTTCAGTTTCAGTGCCGGCAACCCGGGCGTTTATTTGATTTTAATTTATGTATATGGTTTTCTTTTACCCGCCTCACTAGACAATGCAAGGCGGGAAACCCTATATATTTTAACATATTATTGTATTATTACATTATTTCCCGAGAAATTGTATGAAGTCTGTGATATGTTCTCGTAGTATTAATTATTTAAAATATTTCGAATGTCTGTTCTCTCTTTTTCAGACTATTTGGGGTGTCGTAAGTTTTTGTTTCTGTTAAGAAAGTAGTGTTATTTATTTTTGCACTTATGTTTTCCAACTGAGGTGATATTTTGATAGACGATCTTCTTTATTAATATTTTTTTATGTCTAGTGATTTGTTTTAAATCATTATCTGCTATATCGGATGATGGTAAGGCTTTATTCTTAATGAAATTAAAAATGTACCTAAATTAAGCAAATTTAAATGAAAATGTAAAAATTATATGCTTATGTAATAAGTATTAAAACCTTTTGAAATTAATTAAAGTGATTGAACTGGAAATTGATCTAACGTGTAATAAATAATCAATATATATGTACAAAACATCAATTGCAAAGTTTCAATCAGTTAGAAAACCTTACAACCAGAAGCACTATCGAACTTCTGATCGTTGGGGCATTCCAAAACAGCAGGAATCAGCACGGTTTTATCAGAAGCCGATCTTAAACACACGTAATAAATGCTGGGGTTCTGTTGAAAAGCACCAGTTTGTCCAATTTGTTTACAAGATGGTGACACTGATACACACTCATTTTTCGATAGGTTGATGCTGCATTTGTGGGTCAAAGCGTCGTATCCAAATCCAGGATTGCATTTAAATTTGATCGAAGCGCTGTTGACGGGGCTTTGAGCATCTGTAATATCTGATGGAATACACATGTGGTAGGCAGCGCAGTCGTATGGATCAGGGAAGATACCGATTTGATAGCAGACAAAATCGTATCCTTTAATTATGATTGGGCAGATAGGATTAGAGCTTGTACTACAATCTCCTGTTGAGTTTAAGCATGGTTCACTGGATGAGCAATTATGATCTGGTTCCTTTAGCCAAATGCCTCCAGGGATTTTGATGCAGTACGACACCTCCGTGCAGCTTTCGCAAACATAGCCAGTCTTAGTGCAATTGACCTCTCCATCAGATACTTCTGCGGCTTGGTTTGTTGAAGCAATTCTCTGCAGAGTTGTTCCTTCTCCTATGTTCAGATTCGATACTTGTTTTAAATCTATTAAGTCTTCTATCTCGTAACTCTGCACCTTTAACAAAATTTAAGAGTTTTCATGGACAATTCGCAAAAGATAGCTTTATTATATGCTTGTGTTACAGTGGTGTGCACATTAAATTACGGTAGGCAGAAGGAAAACAGCGAATTAATTGATTTTAAAAAAACTTTACAAAAACGTTAAAGTTTTCACTAAGAACGGTAAAGCTGTTGGCTTTAGCCGAAGTTGGTTGGAATTATCTTCCACGTCAAATAACCACTTCATTTAAGCATTCTACAAGCCAATGACTGAATATTATACAAAAATTTCTTACATTTGTCGATCGCACATTTGTTTCTCAAAGATAGCCTTGGTTTTCTTTGACGAAAAATTCATATTAAGTTGGAACATTTTATGATTTTTTACTTTATTAGTAAAGATCTACCAATTATTACAAGCATCATCAGATGGCACTGATTGCTATATTATTTGTAATTTGTATCGAAAGCCACCCTTTTGGACACTAATACAAACTTGAATGTGCATTAAACACCCAAACATTTTTTTTAATAGAATACGATCAACGTTTGAATACGATGTGTTCATCGTATTATATACTTAATTATGCATCATATACATGAGTAATACGTTCACTTTAAAATGCACTTTTGCATTAATCTTGCGATTGTCGTTCTTTAGATCTGATGACTAAAATTAAATACTTGGGTGTAATTTTTGACAGTAGTTTAGTTAAGTATTGAATGCCTTTCTTGAGAGAATTCAATTTTTATACGAACAAAACTATTTATTCGTGTTTTTTATTTGTTTCTTTTAAGTTGACCCTTAAAGAACCCTTGAAAACTAAAATGAGGAAACTCACCCCTACCTCCAAACCCGCAGCTACTACAATCAAAAGAACACAAATACTTGTGGACATTTTGATAAAATAGTGAAATGCTTGTCCTTTCCCAACTCTGAGTGTCCAGTGGTGAACTCTGAGTGTCCAGTGGTGGTGAAGGAGTGTCCTGGACTAAATGTTTTAAGGCGTACTCTGGAATATTATATAGTGAAGATTGTAGAATTTTTCGAAAAATGTCGATTATTTATGAAAGTGTTTATCACTTCGTATTTAGCGAATGTCAGTGAAGCGTGTTTTACTCCATGTTGACATTGGCTTATACTTGAACTCGTTTTGAGATAAAATGTAAACGTATGTCGTGGCCATATACCATACAGAAACTCTAATAATAGCGATCAGAGAGTAAAATGTTTAGTAAACATGTAATTTTTTTTTTAATCTTTATTTTTAAATCTATATTGTTTGATTAAAAAAAAACAACTTGTTTCAAACCATCTTTTAAAAAAATACATTTTTATGAAAAACTTTTGGTGACAACTAATATCATCGGTTCCATGACAGTTGATCCGGCGACATTTGATCCGGCGACAGTTGGTCCGGCGACATTTGATCCGGCCGACATTTGATCCGGCCGACAC
Source organism: Limnephilus rhombicus (assembly GCA_929108145.2). Lineage (NCBI taxonomy): Eukaryota > Metazoa > Arthropoda > Insecta > Trichoptera > Limnephilidae > Limnephilus > Limnephilus rhombicus. Next base: position 15,832,091 of record OV815282.1, read on the forward strand.
TTGATCCGGCGGACAGTTGATCCGGCGGACATTTGATCCGGCGACAATTGGTCCGGCCGGATCCCTTAGAAGATTTTTCTTCAAGTAAGTATGTAAAGAAGATATACGGCCGTACAACCAAAGTCGATGTACTTATATCTGAAGGCATCTTGAGTGAAAATCCGCGTTAAAAATATTTTTACTAACAATAATTTCGACTCTCATATAGTATAATACAAAAGACGACATACTTATACGTGCAGTCAGTTAAACAAAAAACTGTAAAAGATTCCTACTTGCGTATAACTTTTTTATCTGAAAATTACACTAGAGTCCCAACTGCTCTCAACCGTCTCAAGCTAGTGAGTGCCAATGGCATCCCCAATTTTGGTATGGTGTGATACTGAGGGTAGCGGGGAGGGGGAAGGAGGTGTGGAAAACGTACCTGGCTATTTAGATCTAGTCACGTCATTTCAAGTAATCCGACTAAACCTACATATACTGTACACCAGCGAACAAATTACAAAAATCTTATGGTATAATTTTTTAAGTATTTTGATTTTTTGGAATTTTTATCATAACACAAGAGTCCCAACTGCTCCCAACCATCTGGAGCCAGTAAGACTATGGCATTCCTAATTTTGATATGTTGCGAGGCTGAAGATAGTGGGGAGGAGAAGGATATGTGAAAAATTTTCCTGGATATTCAGATTTAGTCACCAAACACGCCTAAAGCCATTTCAAGTAACGTTTCAATTCTGAATGAATACTGAAGAATAGCAAAATACGACATACTTATATATGCAACATCTACTTAAGATTTAGGAGGCGGATATGTTTACCGTCGTCCCGGGAACCATTTATTGGATAACCAACATTCCTGACTTGCTTATAAGGGTTGTTCTTGTTCTTGGAGTGATGTTTGTCCAGGTCTTGGTGGCAAATGCTTTTCCTCACCTACTGCGTGGCGGTCCGGATCGGGAGAGATTGCTTGAGGCAGACATAATCAGGAACTCTCTAGCCGGACTTTCTCGACCAATCGCCTTGCACTGCAATTTTTCTGGATATTCAGATCTAGTCACCGTACACGACTAAAGCCATTTCAAGTAATCAGACTAAACCTACATACACTGAACAACAGCGAAAAAATAAAAATATATTGTGTTATTACTTTTTTATAAATTTATTTATTTATTTACGGACTTACGTCCAATTTAAAACAAAGTATCACGAAGTATAGAAATGAACAATGTAAGGATTCGGATGGTACATGAAAGCAAAGACAAACAGTGAAACTAGAAGAAAAAATAAGTGTCAAGTCACGTCAAGACCTTGCAAAAATTAGGATGAATAGGACATATCTTCATTTGTTTAAAGAGCGACAGAAATCATTTAGCTAATACCAAAAAAATCAAGGTCTTGACGTGAGTTGACCAGTCTACACATTCTGGACAGTGGTGAGTTATAACCACAGTTAGTCGAGTGCTGATTGAGAAAAAGCAGGTCTTTATTTCTGAGTCTACGAGAAGGTATTTTAAATGTGATGAGTTGTAGTAATGTAGGCGGGTCGATTAAATAGTTAATAATTTTGAAGAAACAAATGAGATCAGATTTTATCCGACGGTCTTCTAAAGGAGAAAGGTTTAGAGTTTGTTCAATTTCAGCATACGAGTAATTGCCTCGCTCTAATCCTAGCCTCCAAGCAATTCCCTTTAGGAACCGATGTTGAACGGATTCAATATGACGAATATGGACAGCATAAAAAGGAGACCATATAATACAAGCATATTCAAGATGGGGGCGAACCAAGGAGCAGTAAAGAGTTCTTAGGGTATTTATGTTTTTGAAGTCAGAAGTGGTTCTAGTGATGAAACCAAGTAGCTTGAGAGATTTATTAACAATCACATTTATATGTTCCCGGAAAGAAAGCTTGCTATCAAGAGAGACACCAAGATCTTTAATAGATTGAACAGTTGTTAGGCAATTATTATTTAATTTGTATTCGAAAACAATCGGATTTTTAGATCTGTAGAAAGACATAATTTTGCACTTATCGACATTTAGTTCCAAGCAATTGATTTTACACCAGTCATTGAAAGAGTCAATATCTGATTGGAAAAGAAGGCAGTCATGGTAGTTTTTGATTATTTTTAAGATCTTATTGTCATCAGCAAAAAGCCAAAAGCGTGTGTGAGAGAAAATACGAATAATGTCATTTATAAACAAATTGAAGAGAAACGGGGCTAAATGTGCTCCTTGCGGTACGCTGGATGTTACTTCAATAATAATAGACTCAATGTTATTTATTTTAACTTTTTGTTTTCTGTTGCTTAAATAAGAATTACAGGAATGATAGCAATGGGTTTCGTATACCTATAGCATATAGCTTGGCCATGAGGATAGCGTGTTTTACTTTGTCAAAAGCTTTTGAAAAAGTCGGTATATAGAACATCTACTTGTGATTTATCTTCTAGGCCATTGACTACGGTGTTGGTGAAGGAGTGTAAGTTTGTAGTGGTAGATTTAGCAGATCTAAAGCCATGCTGTTCCTCAATCAGCACATTTTTGAAAATATGTGTTATTTTTTTGTGATTATAGATTCAAAGATTTTAGGAATATGAGATAACATCGATATAGGTCTATAGTTTTCTACGTTCGACTTATTACCCGATTTAAAAATAGGTCGTATAAAGGAAACCTTCCAGAAATCCGGAAAAGTGGCAGATGATAGTGATAAGTTATATAATAAACAAATTGGCTTAGATACAACAGATTTACATTCTTTCAATAATATTTCAGGTATACCATCAGGACCAGTGCTTGTTTTGCTGGGAAGATTTTTTAAGTAATTGAAAACATCTACAAGTGTGATTTCGCAATTATTAAGGTCAAAAGTATTAGCATATTTAAGTGGAGGGATGGTGCATATGTTATCAGTATAGACAGAGGAGAAATGTTCAGCAAAAAGGTTGGCAATACCGAAATCGTTGGTGGCGTGAGTTTCATTAAAAAATAAACTTGAAGGGAGATCGTTATCAATACGTTTTTGTTTAATAAATTTCCAAAATTGTTTAGGGATAAGATTTAATTTTGTCTCAGTGAGTTCAATATAAGATTTGTAACACAAGTTAAATTCAATTTTGGATAATTCTCTTAACTGAGAAAATTTTTGATAAAGCGCTAAGTTGTTCGTTAATTTGAATAACTTGTGTGTTTCCTTTTTTTCGATAATCAAATGCTTTAGTTTCATACTGAACCAAATAGGAAATTTAGGCTGGGAATAAGTTCCCCTTGGAACGAACAAATCTATAGCATGAGTTGTACATTCGTTGAATTTAAATACAGCATCGTTAATATTGTTGTTTGATAACATACCTGCCCAGTCATATTGGGCAAGGTACCTATTCATGCCAGTATAATCACCTTTGTTAAATTTGTAGTGGAATGTAACTGCTGATTTCAGAGTGTCACTTTTGAAAGGATTGGTGAAGTTAATATCGAGTGGTGGATGATATTTATCTATTGGTAATATTGAGTCAGTAGCTTCACATACACAAACGCTAGGCATATTGGTAAATATTAGATCAAGACAGTAACCTCCACAGTTATTGATCGAGTTTAATTGGTACATATTCAGGAAAGCAAAGAAATTTACTATTATGGAAGCATGAAGGGAAACATTATTAGGAGTTTTCACACCATGACTATCATTAAGCCACCCTATTTTAGGAAGATTATAATCACCACAAATAAGTAAGGAATCGGCCTTTATGGAAACACGCTCAACTGCTTCAGTATGTGACTTATAGATTTCTATTGAAGAGGAGGGGGGAATGTATACAAAACCAATGACAAGTTTCTTGGAACCAAGTAGAACACAAATAAATAATTGTTCAGATACATTATTAGATGATTCAAGAATGTGGCAAGAGTATTTTTTTTAATACATATCATTACTCCACCTCCTCTACACTTGTTAGAAGAGGAAGAGCGGTCACAGCGAAAAATAATGTAGTCATGTAGTCCAAGTTCTGTTGAAGCAATATTGTCTGATAGCCATGTTTCAGTAAAACATAAAAAATCATAAGGGCATAAATTTATGGAGCATCTAAAGGAGTTTAGCTTAGTATTGAGACCACGAATATTTTGATAATAGGTGGAAAAGTTAGTATTAATAAGGTGTCGATTCTAATTCAGCCTAAAAAATTGACTCGAGATAATTCGCGTCTCTCAGCGGCTTGGCGGGCAGGACAGTCAGGGGAGCCAGTGTTGTGTGTGGCCGGTTTTCTGAAGAACTTGCAGGTAGCACATGCTGGTGGCTTTTCAGGAGTCGGGCAAGCATCTCGATTGTGTCCAGGTTTTCCACAATGAGAACATGTAGGCATGTCTGCGTTACATTTCGACGCCGTATGGCCGTAAAGTTGACAGTGTCCACATTTTAGACTGTCGATCCAATCCCTTACGGTATGTATTTGCCAGTCCATAGCCAGTTTAGAAAAGCGAATGAGGGAGTGACGAACAGAAGGAGTAACTCTGAAGACATGAGTGCACGATCCAGTACGAGGTCCTACTTTGTGAGAGAACTGCAATTTATCTTTCAATTCATTAATTTGTAGACCGGTTTCTTCGTGTGTTTGCTGGTGGATTGCCAAGATGATGTTCTCGAGGGGCACAACTTGAGGTAGACCATGGATAGCTATCCGAGGAAGGTTATGCGAAGAAACTGCTGCTTTCAGACCAGCATCGGATAGGGTCGGTGCATTGGCAAGTTTTATGGCCTCCGCATCGGTACTTGGATGCACGACTACACCTCCGTTCCTTATTTCTCGTACCCCCGTGATTGTAATTCCCAAAGATGATGGGTTAGTTGAGGTTTTGAGAGTTTCAAGAGTACTGCTGGAAGGAAGTGACTTGTCATCTTTGGGGAAGATAAGTACGGCTGGTCTTGCAGGAAGTATAGGGGCATTATTTTTTGTGTTCGGTGGATATTTCGGGAGGACTTGGTTGGACGTAATCGAACTATACGTTCTGTTCCCATTTTCGGGTGTTTGATTTGAAGACATATATTTGTAGGTCTTCAATTCTCCTTCAAGGCTCCCTAACTTTACACGCATTTGACCGACATTACCCAATAGATCGGTGAATTTAGGGGCGAGTTTTGCTATTTGTTCCTTGGTGAATTTGTTTGATGTGTCCATTATGATGATATTTAATAGGTTTAAAATAGAGGTTGCCTTTGCCAGGAACTGTTGGGCAGAGTTTTCTTGTTCCATTATAATATTATGGATTATTATTAGATGTAGGTAGATGTTAGAATGGTAGAATATTGTTTTATTCAAGAATATTCAATTTTAAATTCAAATTCAAATGGTTTCAAATTCAAATATCACTTGTCATGTTAATTTCAAGATTTTGTTTTTAAATTCATTCTTCTAGTATATCTGTTCTCACTGTGACTATTTATTAATTGGACAACTATCCACTATTTTAATGTGATACACTTAGTTTTGTGTGAAAACACAATCTAGATATCGATTTTTGAAACTTTTTTTAGGACAAAAATATTTGGTTACTTATGAGAAACTCCATAGATGAAACCAAGAGTCCCAACTGCTTCTAACCGTCTGGAGCCAGTAAGACTACGTCATTCCCGATTTTGTGAGGCTGAAGATAGTGGGGAGGGGAAGGAGATGTGGAACATTTTGCTGATGTGAAAAAATGCTATTCAGATCTAGTCACCAAACACGGCTTAAGTCATTTCAAGTAATCCGACTAAACTTACATACACTGTACACCAGCGAACAAATTACAAAAATCATATGATATAATTTTTTTTATAAGTACATCGACTTTGGTTGTAAGGCCGTATATCCTATTTACATACTTACTTGAAGAAAAAATCTTCTAAAGGATCAGGCCGGACCAATTGTCGTTGGATCAACTGTTCGCCGGATCAACTGTCCGCCGGATCAAGTGTCGGCCGGATCAAATGTCAGCCGGATCAAATGCAGGAGGGATAGAGGTATGGAAGAACACCGAGATGAACCTAGTCCGGGCGTCGATTTTACGGTTAAGTGCAGTCGGTGAAAGGAAACGAGTTCCCTGAGATGTAGTGCTGAAGAAGATTGCTGTGAATTCGATTGACAGTCTGATACACCAATGTATCTCTTCCACGAAAAAGAGAAAAACCTACATTAGCATCCAAAACAGGCTGATGACCGTCTGCCTACAATGTGTAACCTAAGGTATTTTTGACACGTCACTGACCAACTGATAACTTTAGACATCTCTTGGTGTTTGTAAACTGGTAAACTGAAAGAAAGGATAAGTAAAGGAAGACCACCGATGCGTTGCACCGATCAAGTGTAACAGGTGCGGACAAACGAAGCATGTGTTAATGAAAACATGTTATATATATATATATATATATTTTTTTTTTTTTAAAGAAAGACAAACATTCCCGGGTTACGAATAGAATAACCCAACAATGTTTGAAAATCTCCTACTACCACCACAGAAAGCCGAAAATGTTGCTTGTGTTGTGATGGAGGACTTAGCCAGACGAGGAATCGAACACGCGACGCCCGGGTGGGACCCAAGCGCTATGCCCACTCAACCGCGTTTGATATGCCTTTTCAATTCTCCAATGTGCAACGTGAGCAACAACAGAGTTGACAATATTGGTGACATTTTTTTTTTTTACATTAATTTCACAGAGGAGGCCCTGAGGAAAATAATTTCCATCAGGGCCTATGTCATCTGGGATGCTGTGTGGAGGGTCTTTTTGAGGAGAGGGAGGAATGAACATTGGTTTTGAAGAGACCCATGTTGTAGGAAGGAAGAAACACAGAGGCCGGCAAATCATTCCACAGCCGAGCTGTTGAACACAAAAACGAGTCGAAGTAACGACCCATTCTCATGTAACAAACGTCAACCGTGTACAAATGTTGGGCATGCGTTTGGCGTGTTTCCCGACTATGCACCGGTGCCGAAGGGATCAATGACGCTAGTTCCTCGGAGCATCTTCCATTGTAATACCGGTAGAACAAGGATACCATTCTGTGATGTATGTGTGTGAGTGTGACGGCATGAGAGCGAGACAGCGAGTATGGAGATGTATAATAGGGATGTACTGGCTGTTGTGCGCTCTCTCCATAAGAATCTCTTCAATAATAAACATTGTAACATTAACGGATATTATTACTACCCGCACTACAATATACCACAGTTGGCGCAGCCGGTAGTTCGTTATTTACGCCGGTAGTTCGTAAATTTACGTAAGAATTTACGCAGAGGATTACAAGATCGGAAGATTGATAATCTAATATTTGCGGAACGCAGAAAGTCTGGCGCTATTAAGCGTAAAGATCGCAAGATTAAGAAGAAACTGGAGCAGCCACATGCAGTTATTTGCGTGTGTGGGATCGACAAATTTCCAGAATTATTGTCGGTAGGTACACCATGTATACGGGGTACTCAAGATCGTATCAAGGATCAAGGATCGGGTCAAGGATCGGATCATCATCGTGTGGATTAGCCGGTTTCTGTCGCTGCAGTCTGGGGAGGAAGGCCTCGAAGGAGAGTGATTGGATCTGCAGCTGTTGGGAGACGGGGCCAGACGGTGACGCTGATTCACGGCTCTGAGTGGTGTGAACGTGGAACGTGGACCTCGGAGTGTAGCCTTCTCCCAATGGAGGGTGTTTGTAAGAATTTGGGGACGTTCTGTTACAGAACGGGAGACTGGTCATTGTTCAAGGAACGACTGGATCAGGCTCTCATTTTACATGATGACAAACTTGTGTCACAAGAGCGCAAAAGAGCATTTTTGCTGAATAGCCTCACCGAAGAAACCTTCTCTTTATTATGTGATTTATGTTTTCCTAAAAAAGTTTCTGTTTGTTCTTTTGATAATTTATGTAAATTATTTGATTCACATTGCAAACCAATTCAAAATATTTTCGAGTCGCGTGAGTTGTTTTATAAATATAAACAGTTAGCTAACGAATCTATTAAAGATTACGCAGCTAGGTTGAGAGGACTTAGTTTGTCGTGCAATTTTGAACTGAGATTGGAAACTTGTTTAAAGGACATATTCATTATTGGAATTTTCAATGAAAAATTGAAACATAAGTTGTTCGTTGAGGGGATCAATACTTCTTTTTCTGAATGTATAAATTTAGCAGCTTCATGGGAACATGTTGTTAGTTTTAAGAAAGTTGATACGAATTTAAATGTTGTGCATAAGGATAGTATTTATGTCCGTAAACTAGGTCGGATAGTCCGATCAGATTTAAAAGTGCAGTGCGTAGTAAGACGCCAGTAAATGTTACATTAAAAAAATGTTTTTTGTGCGGTAAAACGAATCATTTGCAAAAGGATTGCTGGAAGAATATTGTTTCTAATCGATGCAATAAATCGGGTCAACCTAGTAATTTATGTAAAAGCAGTAAAATTAATGTAGGTAATAAAAATAAACGATTGAATTCGGTTTTTATGTTACATGACGGCGCGGGGCCGGAACCTATATTCGTAGATCTGATGATTGGTAACACTGTTTTGCGGGCGATTGTTGACACCGGTGCAGAAATTAATGCAATTCCTTACGAAGTGTATTTAAAAGATTTTGTTTCCTATGAATTGGAAAGATGCATTATTCAACTGTCAGGATATGACGAAAAATGGTCAAATATTATAGGTAAAGTTAATTTAAGTGTGTTATTTTTAAATAAAAGTGTGGATACGCAGTTCGTAATAATTAAAAACGGTAATTCTACGATTGTTGGTAGAAAATTTTTACAAGTTTTCGGTATCGGATTGAGTGGAATAAATTCGGTATATACCAGTGAGATTAGTTGTAATTATCACTTAAATTTTCGTTATAGTTTAAAGAAAAAATATGCTCATGTGTTTTCAGAAAAATCGGGTAGGATTATAGGTTATGAAGCTAACATCCAAGTTATTTCGGAGTTCAGGCCAAAGTTTTTAAATCCAAGACCGTTGTCTTTAAGTTTGCGTGGTAAGGTAGAGGAGGAATTAAATAAAATGTTACGTGAAGATATAATTGAAAAGGTAGAAATAAGTGATATGGCTGGTCCGATTGTTGTTGTAAAAAAGAAAGACGGTTCAATTAGAATTTGTATCGATTTTAAAACCACATTAAACCCAATATTAGCGAAGTTGAAATACCCATTGCCTCGTATAGAAGATTTAATTTCATCTTTAAATGGTGCAAAATTTTTTGCTAAAATAGATTTGCGTAATGCCTTTGGACAGATTTCGTTGAACGAGAAGTCAAGGAAATTATGAGAGTATAAGTACGCATATAGGTTTGTTTGCATATAAAGTCTTGCCTTTCGGTTTGAGCATGAGCCCGGCTATATTTATGCAAGTCATTTCGGCGGTAGTCGGCAGACTTCGAAACGTTCGTGTATTTCTAGATAATATTCTGTTGTTTGGAAATTCTAAAGAGGAATTATTTTCTATTTGTGAATCAGTACTTAAGCAAGTTAAGTGATTGTGGTTTAACTATTAATGAAAATAAGTGTTCTTTTCTAGAAACAGAGAAAGAATATTTAGGGTTTAGAATCTCGCAGAAAGGAGTTATGCCCTTAGAAAATAAAATTTGTGCGATTACTCAAATGGCAGTACCGAAAAATGTTTCGAAACTTAGGAGTTTACTCGGGGTTATTTCTTACTATAGATCTTTTATACATAATATATCAGATATTTTGTCTCCATTGTAGAACTTGTTAAAAAAGGGAATAAAATATGTATGGTCTGAGTAATGTAATATTGCGTTCGAGCGAGTTAAGAAACTGCTGACGTCAGACAATATTTTAGTGCATTTTGATCCAAATTTACCGATTAAACTTATTTCAGACGCCAGTGACAGAGCTGTAGCAGCGGTAATTTGTCACGTATATGATAATGGTTTAGAAAAACCTATCGCATTTGCTAGCCGTTTATTGTCAGAAACAGAATTAAAGTGCTCTATTTTAGATAAGGAAGCGTGTGCTATAATCTTTGAGTTGAAGAAATTCTTTCAGTACCTATACGGGAATAAATTTATTTTGGCTTGCGACAATAAATCATAAGTACACATTTTGAACACGGAAAAGCAAATCCCCGTGTTGGCCGCTAATCGTTTGCAGCGTTATGCCTTAATATTACAAACTTTTGAGTATAGTATAGAGCATATTAAATCAGGTGATAACAAAGCGGGTTTCTTATCACGGATGGCGATTAATAATAATAATAATTTAGATGTTTGTAGCGACGATATTGATGGTAGCGATTATTTTTTAAATTATATTAATAGTTTAAACGTGAATAGAATTGAATCGGTGTTTTTAAATATAATCGAGTCGGAAACAACATTAAATGCGGAAACAATGAAGCAGTTTTCGATTAATGATGTAAATATAGCGAGCATTATCGAGTTCGTAGCTAATGGTTGGCCGGATAAAAAGTTTTTAAAGGATGATTTATTGAAATTCTGGTATTTTAGAAATAAATTATCGACTTATAATTCATGTTTATTTTATAATAATAAATTTGTAGATCCAAGGGGATTAGGGGAAATTATATTGATTTTTTTACATCAATCGCATTTAGGGATTGTAAAATCGAAAAGTCTTGCTCGAAATTATTTTTTTGGCTCGTAATCAACAATGATATAGAAACAACTGTGAAAGAGTGTGTTCGTTGCATAGAATGTTTACCTACTCCGTGTAAAGTTGAGTTGGCACCTTGGCCAATCAATGGTTTAATCTAGAGTAGATTGCATATTGACTTCATGGGGCCTTTGGGAGGTCATAATTTTTTGATAATTGTTGATGCAACTACAAAATGGATAGACTGTCATATTGTAAATAAAGTAGATTCGTTTTGTACAATAAAAGTTTTGAAAAGATTATTTTCTATTTTCGGAATCCCGGAACAAATTGTAAGTGACAATGGTACAGCTTTCACATCAACAGTTTTTAAGGAATTTTGTCATAATTACAATATAGAATCATTGACTTCAGCTGTACAGCATCCTGCTTCTAACGGTTTAGCTGAAAATGGGGTTAAAACAGTGAAGAATTTAAAAAAAAATTATGGTAAATAATAAATTTCCTACTGATTTTGAAGATAAACTTTTAACGTTTTTAGTTGATATTAGAAATACGCCTTCAATGTCTACAGGTATTGAGCCTAGTAAATTAATGTTGGGTAGGAAGATTAGATCAATTTTTAATACGATTATTCCTATAATGGATAATGTTGAGAGTCAAGGTTTTAAAGGGATTGACAACATGGTTAAAAACAAGATGTTATTGAGCCAGCATAAGCAGAAAAAGTATTATAGAGGAAGAAAATTTAAAAAGTACTTTGATGTTGGATCTAAACTTTTAACCAGGGATTTAAGAAGTAATAATAACAAATGGATTTTAGTGAAAATTTTTAAAAGATTGGGGAATAGGATTTATGTAGTTAAAATTAAGTCTACGGGACAAATTTGGAAACGCCACCATGATCAGATTTCAGAGAGGAAGGTTAGGTGGGGGGGAGTGTGACAGGTCTGATGATTTGCTGGACCTGGGTCCACTCTCGGATGTGGACATGACCAAGTTTCCTAATTCCTCTGATTTTTGCAGGTCACCTACACCATGGGAGGAGAGGTTACGCCCTCGAGGTCAACGCCCATGCTACACGGATTGAAGATCAAGAATATAATTACATATACTGGGTTGAAATATTTAAATACTTGCATTGTATAAATTTGAGAATAAAATATATATGTTATTAGGATTTAAGTGTGGGGATGTGATGTACGTGTGTGAGTGTGACGGCATGAGAGCGAGACAGCGAGTATGGAGATGTATAAAAGGGATGTACTGGCTGTTGTGCGCTCTCTCCATAAGAATCTCTTCAATAATAAACATTGTAACATTAACGGATATTATTACTACCCGAACTACAAGATACCACACATTCCCACCCGACGCCTGTGCTCTAAAGATTGCAATCCGTCTGTTAAGATGGGAGAATCTATTAAGCGGACCTGACATCAACCCAATCGGAAGTCCAGAAGATAATAGCTACATTTGAGTTGTATGGCATATCAATAAACATGACATTTTTGGATTAAATTGGAAAATACTTGAAAGTGATTTGTTACATAAAGATCTAGCCGGACTAGGTAGGTACCTTAGAATATTAGAGATTATAATGACAAACTTTAAATAGTGTAAATTAAAAACTGATGAGGCAAAAAAAAAAACAACATTATGTAAGTCAGAATTGTAACAGGTGACGGGCACACCAACTTGAAATATATATTTTTTTAAATATATATTACATAATTATCTAATAAGACGGTACAATTTAAAATGCAATTAAATATCATTTTCAAAAATCAAGTAACTTAATACAAAAATAGTGTCAACCAATAATAGTGGCAACTCAGCATTTTACCCTGGCACATGGTAGTATAAGGCTGCGGTAGCCTGGTATTCAAAATACCAGTTCGAAGGTTCTAAACTACTACTTCCTTATCAAAGTTTTGGAAAATACGTTTGTGTAATCAGTGGCAATTTCTTAAATATTTATGGAGCACCTTTTAAAAGTGTTGAAAAACCAGTGAATAAAGATGTTTTTTCGCTCGTCGAAATAAGCGCTATATTTATTTTGCTTTTTTTATTGGAGTAATCTTTATTAAATTCTTTCATAAGTGTAACCGATGGCACCTCCCATAATACTCATAGAACTAAAAATGCCTCTACTTGCTGTATTATCATAATCTTGCTGACGTAAAATGCCTTTAATGCTAAAATGTATAGTCTGAAGCAAAATCTCATTTTTCAAATACGTCTATTTGAATTTTGATTTCGTTTTCATGATTGAAAGATTGCAAATCTTGGGAGTGGAAATTAACCCATTTTTCGACATCTGATCGAGCTGAAACTCCGACAGATAGGCTGAATGTCGATGACTAATAACTCTATCAAGCTTTAGTGGCACTCACGTACACAAACATGCACACTAGCCAATGTTAGATAAATGCGCCCACGCATTAGCTACTACATTAACTTCAAAAGTCTTTCCATTTGATCCTAGCGGAAATTCTAAACTGCTTCACTAAAAGATAAAAATACTTTGTTTGTACGGATTGATTTTTCTAATTATTAAGTCACCATACAAGCTTAGGTCTTTAGAGAATGCTTGAAACTGTAAAAGAAAAAATTAAGTTTACGTTACATAAATACTTTCCCTCGTATCTTACTTACTTAAAGAATTAAAATAAAACTACTTGACGTCATTGCATTCCATAAATATCATCTTATTGTATTATTATTATGAATGGAAAACTTTCCGCTATCTTAGTATTATTGAGATAAATAATATCTACCACGCAAATCGTTCCATCCATATTTAATAATTTTGGAAACCTCGATATATCTCGGAATTATAATAGATAAGAATAATTGAAAATCACAAATGAATTATTGAACTGTTATTACAGCCATTCAAGATAGAATGATATATCAGGAATTATAAGAGATAAATAATCATCATTTTTTTAAACTCAGAAACACTGAATCTTAGAACTTATTAAAAATATTTACTACCTTCAACCTGGGAGAGCCTACAAGGAATTTTTTTTTTCCTAAAATATTGTGTAAAAAGCGATTTTCAATGACATCTGTGTGCGGAGGATTGAAAAGCTAACGCAGGAGAGACTGGAATGAGGGAACCCCATATAGGGTGATCACAATTACAAAGAAAGTAGAAATTCAACCAATAAAAAAACGAGAAAAGCGATTATTAATAATTTGAACCAATCATAGAAATTAGAGGCGTGTGTGGTTCTGGTAGACTTTAACCAGCTTGATCGGCCTTGAATTAATTCTCATAGGAACCAAAGTTGAACGAACGTAGCTATAAACAAAATTGAATACAAAGAATTAGTCGATTATTGACCTTGGGTCGTGTTTATATAAGGCGCGATCGAGAATTGTAGGTTTTGAACGCCTAAGATTTCAAATGAAAACAAAAAAATCTTATACGGGAATGTTGAAAATAAATAAATGATAAATTAACGAAAAAGGTACGGAAAACGTAAGATGAATAGTTCCAGGGGACGATTAAATTAAAACCGACCTAGAATGATCACAAAAACACGTAGGATCTCGGAAAATCTTACAGACTGAAGATAATAACCTGGAAAAGTGGAAAACCTATTGATATTTTAATCGTAACGATGGAACGAAGTTATAAGAAACAGATATCTCAAAAGAAAACTAATTAAAACTACTGAAATTAACTTTAATGTCAGCGGTATAAAGATTACTTTGGCCTGACAATAATACCATTCACAATAAACAGGAGATAAGGCCACGGTACATTTTCGGTCATTCTACAATTAAATCAAATCACAGGAAAAAATACTTAACGTAGCCTGACGCAGGAAAATGCGCGTGAATCGATGAAGGAATTGCTAATCGTTGGACAAGAAAAAAAGTTTGGCTATCACTTTTATGACGTGGGATTATCTAAATAAATTTACAACACGATTCCGTATAATTAGGGGGGTCATTATAATGAAACGATGTAAATAAAATTAACCCAGGCGAGATATGAAAGTTTATGTAAGCCAAAAACAATTATATTTAATGATGTGGGCATTAACAATGACCTATGACCAAGTACGTAAAAATTTTAATCTAAATAGATGTCAATGAGAAAATTTATGATGTTTTCTACGAGAGAGAGACATTAGACTAGTTTGGATCTGAGACAGGAGATAGGAAATCATCTGAAATTAAGGCGGCGACTTGGTTGATTTAACAAAAGGTCGTATACGGAGTATCCGAATTTGAGAGATTTTTTATTATGAAAGTCTGGGGTGATCAGAAGTCATTTTCCAACAAGGGGAGAGATCTGGGAAGTCCTTAAAAAGCCATGTTTTGAGAAGGAAGGGGAAGTCCGGGACAGTTCGGGGACAGTGGCGGCTGGTGCTATTAAAAATGGGTGGTGCGCTAAAATAATAATACTAAAAATAATGGTATTTATTCCAGGACGTGAGGAGGTGAGTGCCCCACACATCCCAGAGATATTCCATAAATCTTGGACCTACCTACTCTAATTAAAATAAATTCAATTATGAAAAAATCCTACCTATTTGTAAATTAGGTCGATCCTCCATTGTCTCTGGGTGCATGCAATACATTGAGTCTGAATTAATTGTATTTCTTAAGAAAGATTAAATTTTTTGTAAAGTCGAACAACATCGCTCAATCTAAAATATAAACCGACACTATAAGGATTGTGAAGAACAACACACTGAAAAAGCATCCCGTATTCCATTATTGTAAAACAGTTGTAAAATAAATTTTGATCTATCAACATTTGTAAAGTCGCCGCGATTGTAAATTCAAATTCAAATAACAGTTCATTCCTTAATTTAAAATAAAGACACGATATGGATAATAATATGACACAAACGTGTCCCCGTTTAATATGCTACAGAACGAACCTTTTGATGTGGTAGAAATTTTTCGATCGCCGCCCGCGGTTTCGTGAAATTTGCAAAGCATTCAACCTATTTACGATTTTGGCTCATTGTAGAATTATGGAAGAACTTTTGCAAATCCTGTGATCGATTTGCAAAACGAACCACTACTCTGAAAATATGCACACAACAATCTGTTCTGTTACGCGCGCATTCCAACAGGCACCTTTTCTATGTATGCATTATAACCGAGTGTATATTGTAAACTGTGATGAGGTATTTCGGAAATAAGTATGTTTTTTTGGCGCTCGGGAATTTTTATATTACAAGAAATTTTGGGAGTGCGGCGCCCCTCCTCACCTTAGAGCTGGCCGCCACTGTTCGGGGGCAGTTTGGGGTCTAATAACAAACGTAAAGATGCGTGGTTATACTACCCGTCGTGGAAGACTCTTTTAGTAAAGTTGTAATTTCTTCGAGTGTTTGCAAAGTAGTAAATTCGGTTTTTCTTTTTCCATTTAAATTTGAGGAATAAAAGACGGTCAACAGAGTCCGACATTGGCTAAAAGTGTCTGAAAATAATACATTGTGAAAATTTTGTTTTTTTTAATAATTAAAGTGCTTAAACCCAGTGAATTAGAATTTAATAATATTCGGGGTTTCTTTTACAACCTATAGTTATGGTTTTCTAATATTTAACAAAAAATCCGGTGTCTTAAAATAAATAAAAAATCTACCGGATAAAAAAAAACATGCCACGCGATTTTAAAATTAACTAAAGGTGATATAATAATTCAAACTTTGATTTAACTTTAAATTACATAACATGGGTGAAATAAATAACAATAACGAATTGCCCGAGCCATGTTTAAACGACAGTGTTTCAATAATACTCGTAAGATGCCTTAATTTTCATTGTGAGTTAAATAATGAATTATAATGAAAGATAATAATAATAATTCGAACACTTAGAAAACGTGCTTTCGGTTATTAATTCTAAACAATAGATTAAATTTCTGGGATAAATAATAATAAACCTAATTCCGGATTATAAAATCAAAACATCTGATTTGAATTATCAAAGGATAATTTAGTTAAACCAAAGTCTAAAATTTCTTGAATGAAAATGAAATAAAAATGGTAGTTAATACGAGGTTGGTTAAAAAATCAATAACAATAATAATTGTATGAATAAAGGCGGCCATTTTAAAATTTAAACTAATTGTAGCCAGAGATAAAACCTAGTAATAAAAAAAACTAAGTGAAATACAGAAGTGAATCTTATAACCAGATATTTGAAAAGTTTAGGGAAGGGTAAGTTCTCAAATCTTAGACAGAAAGTTATTTAGCTAGGGAACGGAAAAAAAGGAGCTTCGATCACAATATCGTAATTATTAAATTCCCGATTGGAAAAATTGTTATCGATCGAGGGCGGTAAGATTATAACGGTTCTTTTAATTATTTTCAGAGACAAGGAAGAAAAGGACGAGCTGAAGTACATCACCAATAAACCAATCGAACCTTTGAATTTTAACAATTTTACTTACAAACACTGTCACTAATTAAAAAATTATGTCATTTTTCCGCGTACGATAACTAGTCCCACCAGCTCAAAATTAGGTCAAACAGGAAATACCTACTTTAGAATTAGGTCCCATGAATATTTTCTTTAGTCGAAATTGAATTTATAACTTAAATCTAAAAATCTCTTTATTGTACATGTTTCAAAACGCTTAATTGAATCTCGATGGGTTTGTTCTGTTTCACATACAAAGGCCAGAATTCAAACCTATTGGGTGCTTACACTGGCCGATAACTGCCGGTTGTTAGCCGTTCTTAAGGAGTAAAAACAGGTGTTTGTTTTTCTTCAGTCTTCTCATCGTAACGCTTCTGTCAACATTACCGTTTATATCGTGACAAGCTATCGTGACTCGCAGAGTGAAATTACCGCCGGTAATTGATCTCAATCGTAAAAACTGACTAACAACTGCCTGCGGTCCATCCAGAAATAGCCAATCGACCACGAAGGATTCCCAAACCGGGCAAGATTTCCATTAAACTATCGTAAATACCTTTACTATTTGTTTCAGTAAACGTATCATATCGAGATCCACAGGCATAGCTCGTATAGAGTGAACATTAAGTTTCACTCTAACCCTTGTAAGGTTAAATTCTAAATTTGCATATGAAGCGCTGAGTTTTCTCCATTAAAACCGTTCAGATCATATTTCTCACGATGACAGCGCGGAGCCTTTCTATTTGAGATCTATGTTTGATTTTTAAATGTTTCTTTTATAAAAAATATCAAAGTTTTCTATACTAAAATTTGTGTGTAATCACAGGAGACCCCTCTACGGCCATCCCGCTCATTAAGAAACTGAAAACAAACAGTTGGCGACGCAATCGCAATCAATCAATCGTAGACCGGTCAGTGGTTGAGTGGGCATCGCGCTTGGATCCCACCCAGGCGTTCCGTGTTCGATTCCTCGGCTGGCTAAGTCCTCCATCATGACTCAAGCAACATTTTCGGCTAACTGTGGTGGTAGTAGGAGATTTTCAAATATTGTCGGGTTATTTGTAACCCGAGAATGTTTGTCTTTCTTTAAAAAAAAAAAAAAAACTCCTGAAAAAATCGGTGTTTTTTCTGATCTGACATGTCAAAATATGACAAAACTTGACAGACCATGGCAACCTGTCAACAAGGTAACTGAAATGCGACTGCTGCGACGACCAGCACTACAGGTCACCGCGGCAGTATCAGCAGCCGGCAGTCGCGTTTCAGTTGCCTTGTTGACAGATTGCCATGATAGCGGCTCATGACTTGTCAAGTTTACGAGTAATCTGCGATATGTCAAATGAGAAAAATATCGATTTTGTTCACGAGGTTGACTGCGATTGCGTCGCCATCTGTTTTTTTTCAGTTTCTCCATGAGCGGATGGCCGCAGAGAGGTCTCCTGTGATTACAAACAAATTTTATTAAAGAAAACTTTGATATTTTATAAAAATGAATCATTTAAAATGCATCAAATATAGATCTCAATTAGGAAGGCTCCGCGCTGCGTAACTGCTTTTTCCTACAGGTGAAACAACCAAATTTTGTCTAAGAATATTTAAAAAAAACGTATTATGAACTTTAATGAAAGACAGAAGTGTTCCGCTCAACCATTTTTTAAAACAACAGAAACCGTTGAATGTTCCTATTACCTCCGTGGTCAAGGGTTAAGGGGGGATCAAATCCCGGCGCAAATAGATTATTATCATTATTTGATTAATTTGTGTTATTTCACAAATAATTTATTTAAAATAATAAATTGTATATTTGCGGCACGTTCCAGAGTGGAAGATACTCTCAGGATCGCTCTGGTTGAAGACCACCATTCAGAATTGAAACGTTGCTTGAAATAGCTTTAACTGTGTTTGGTGACCAGATCTGAATAGCCAGATACTTCCCCACCTTCTCCCCTCCTTTCTATCTAAAGCCTCACTAACATACCGCAAACGCCATAGTCTCACTGGCTCCAGACGGGAGCAGCTGGGACAGTACCAAAACGCTGGCGGGCTACACGAAATGGGATCGCGCCGCGGGTTGCTCATCATTGAACGAAGATATCACCAGATATTATAATATGATCACTTGATTTTCGGAGCTATCTTCCTCATCTGAGCCACGAAGAGTCAGCCGCGTTCTTCAGGATATCGTCCTTGGAAAGTCGAAGAAATTTGGCAGTCGTACTATTCTTACAAAAAATAGCTACCTCTATGATGGATTGTCCGGAATAACTAGAAAGAACTCAACTAAGAGTGCCCATCTATGATGGATTGTCCGGAATAACTAGAAAGAACTCAACTAAGAGTGCCCATCTATGATGGATTGTCCGGAATAACTAGAAAGAACTCAACTAAGAGTGCCCATCTGACAAACTTCCTCAATGCAAACTTCCTCAACGCAACACTAACTCTAAACAAAATACATTCATTCATAGCGCTTCACACACCTTTAACATTTAATAAAGTGAATTCGACTTATTTAACACAGTACCTAACGTTTTCAAAACTAAAATGAATAAATAAATTTTTTTTAAAGTTTCTTTATTCATTGAAAAAATCTTTTTTTACAAAGGTTGCGGATTTTTCGACCACCATGCTAGGCTGTGTTGTGGCGGTCGATTTTTTATACAGTAAATTATCATATGCAATATAAAGAATGTGTGAGAGTATTAAGAAAATATACATATGCATAAAATAATATAATAGAATACAAAATAGTATAAAATAATTTAATTTAAAAGAGTTACGAGTATAAAATCAAAGTGAGTAGTATATGGTAAGCACATGAGAAACGATTTTTATGTTGAAAATCTACATTATCTACATTATTTAACACCAATTTTAGTACAATTAATAAATGTTGGGCTTTATTCTTCAAGTCCGGTAAATTATATTGTACAGCTGTACAGTAGTATGTAGTATATAGTACAGTTGTTCATGTTTCAATCCGACGAATACTAAATAATAATTATTGTTACCATGGTTTAGTGCTGGGAAGTACACATGGGACTTCGTCGGATTCGATACACAGTGGTGCCAAACAGTTTTAAGTAAATAGTTTAAGATTATTTAAAATTTCAGCTAATTACATATAGCTCTTTACAGACAAAAAACTTTTATTGATGGTATATAATCAATTATCAATTTTATTTATAAAAAGTAACTAAAACTTGAATACACAATTTCGTCGTGGAGCTGGTGAAATAAAACCAAGAAACAAAGAACAAAAAAAATAAATAAATAAAAAAAGGCTTGGAGTGGAAAGGGCTAAGAATGTTAAGTTAATTATTAGGGTTGTGTACTGCCTTAAGTACCTAGCGTTGCCCGGGCTTTAGATCACGTCTCTATTTTTAGATCTGAATATATGTATTTAACTTATTCAGGTGTAAAAGTCGTGAAACTAAACTCACCATTAGTGATTCTTCCTTTTTATCAACTCTTCTTCTTCCTTGCGCTGTCACAACTCATTGCCTAGGTAGGCTGTTGGGGTCGGCTCTTCTCGTTCTCAGGTTGTAATTTCTTCTGTTCTGGGTATCGCCTTCATCCAGGCCGTTTCTCTGAAGAATTTTGGAACATTGAGTCATCCAGGAGTTCTTTGGTCTTCCTCTGGATGACTGTCGATGAAGCTCCATAGACATTGCCTGCCTCACTGTGTGGTCTGATGGTCTCCGTCTTATGTGTCCATACCATCTCAACTGTCGTTTTTCCAGCTTACTTTTTATGTCTGTGAAACCCAGGCTACCACAAATGCTTGAACTTTTGATCTTATATTTTAGTGATACTCCTGCCGACCATCTAAGCATTCACATTTCTGCTGTTTCAAGTTGCCTAGTGTAGGAGTTGTACATAGTCCAGCATTCGGAGCCATACATTATTGCGGGTCTTACAATAGTCTGGTATATCTTATATTCTTCCTTTTTATCAACTGTTAAATTCAAATTTATGTTAAATTAAAAGACAGCAAATCAGATACGTTTTAAGATTTTCACGGCCAAAAGTATTTTCGTTGTTTGTTTTTGGGGTGTTATGCCGTGTTGCGTGACATCTATCGGATCTTCCCTGATGATGGACACTGTAACGTTGTCCGAAACGTTGGCTAAAGAAGGAGAAAAAAAACTTCATTTAAAGTCACCGGAGACCAAAATTTCATGTAAATATTTAACTCCAAATAATATCAGGAATCACCATGAGTCAAGCACGTTCCTTAACTCCATTATAACAAGTTGTACATCTGCAAACGCATTGTCGTGCCGATCTATTTTGATATAATAATTTGATTTTTATATATATATAAAAATCAAATTATGGTTGCTTGGGTGTATGTATACGAGTTGTCTATGTGTTGCTAAACAACCATTCATCCGATTGCGATGAAACTTTGGGGATTTGATGTGCACATGCCCGCGATGGTTTTTATACACAATAGTGAGCTCTGGTGTCATGAAATTGTGCGCTGCTAACCATTCATCCGATTCCATTTTGAGATGAAACGATGAAACTTTTGATTTGATGTGTGCATGCCCGCGATGGTTTCCGTATATAATAGTGAGCTCTGGTATTATGAAATTTGTATTAAAAAATATGCGATAGGTGATAGGCGAGCTGTTTGAAAACTGAATGTATGGAATGCCGGAGGGGGGAGGGGAACTTGGGAGGAGAGTGGGAGAGTGGAGTGGGGAGAGGGGTGGCGGAGAAGGTGGGGTGGGAACGCGTGAAGGGAAGGGGACGCGGGAGAGGAAGGGAAGGCGAATGGGAACGCAGGGAGGATTTCTTTAACAAGTTGCTTAGCAACGCATGCCGGGAACTCGCTAGTTTTTGTATAAATAAGAGACGTTTAAAAATAACAATTATTCGTTTAATTATGTTCGAAATAAAACAGATGATTATATATCTACCTAATATGAATAAAATAAGCGGACAAAATTTCTGTTTTCTTATACCGTTATAATTAATAAGTTGAATCATTAAAGAAATATATGATATTAATATATCTAAATGAAACATGAAAGAGAAGAAGAACACAAAATTAAAAAGGAAACGGTGTAATTATAATTTATAAACATTGTTTTTTTTTTACATAGGTAATAGGTACATCTTTATTTGTCCACGTCTGCGCAAGTGAATTCTACACAAGCGGATGTCATCGAATTGAAGTACGTTCTGGTAGGGCAGGATCTTAGAATTGCAGTGGCGTTAATAGCGGAGCAATATTTGTAGAAAGAACATCCGCTGGGTTCTGTAAACTCTCCAACAGCAGTGCACCTACCATTCGCATCCGTGCCTGAGATCGGAGTTGGATCTACGCATCTTCTAATGGTCACATTGTATTGAAAATTGTTGAGGCAAGCAAAGATGTTTGGAAAGAACTCTCCCGCAACGGGATCAGTTCCACTGAGACAGATGTAGTATAGAGAGGGGTTTCCGGCGATTACCCCTACGTCTCCTATAGCCTTGCAAGGGGCAGTTACTGCGGGACAAGTTCCGTTTATCAGTTTCTTACGACAGAGGGTGGTTCTGGAGTCATAATAGAAGTCGCCTGTACAAGTATATTCTAGAGATTTAGTTATTAAGACTCCTGGGCCAGATATGTCGGGTGGATTAGGTGGAGAGCACAGGTGATATGTTTGGCAATCGAAAGGATCAGGGAACATACCAACTTGGTGGCATACAAATTCGTAGTTATCGCTCGGCGGATCAATGCCGCAGGGTGGGTTAGGACTGGTGGTGCAAGCTCCAGTAGAAGTCACACAAGTGGTGCCTGCCGGGCAAGAACTCGAAGGGTAAGATTCGTAGATACCATCGCTGATTTCAACGCATTCGGCTCTGTCGGTACAATTTTTACACACGGTTCCTGGTCTGATGCATTCCACCGGGTTGACGTATGGACTGAAGACATACAATTCATTGGAGATAGCAACCTAGAACAAACGGAAAAAATGTGGAATTTAAATTATGTCTGCAGAACTTATAGTAACTAAATTAATTTTTGATTTGAGCTTTCGTTTTTCGAATAAATCGAATAGGAAGTTGGAATTTCTTAGGTCAAATACGAAAAAAAAAATCGGTTGGGTACTGAAGTTAATCTCAGCTTTTTAATATCTTGACATGTCTTGGTGGCACAATCTTATGTTTTTTTTTCTGTTAGTTACGAATCGATTTCTAAGCCGTATTGATTTTATACTTTTGAATGTAGCTATAACTTGGTGGTTATCCATTATGAATAAATGAAACAATGTTTACAACTCGTAATTTTGAAATCAGAATCAAAGAACATTTAAGGTGTCTTAATAAAAATAATTTTTCTGGGTTTGCTAACCATATCATTGAAAATAACCGTAGTTTAAAAAAAAAATACGGGGATAAATATTCTTCATATTAACCGTAAAGGAAAACGCTTAGATAACTTAGAAGCCTTGGAAATAAAATAAAAATCCCTTAAAAATAATGAATCTGTTATTAACAAACAAAAAATATTATCTTACAGCCCAATCATGGATATGTTCCCCACCCACTATTCATTAATCCCTAGCAACACCTCCACCCCTACCACAATCCTTAGTAATAATACATTGTTCCCACCCACTATTTTGTAATTGTCAAATCAGTATACGTTTGCCCTGAGGAAGGAACGGTCGTTCCGAAACCGGTCGGCTTTAAACAAATATGCAATGTTTCATTTATCGCATTGATTTTGTTTTTTGTAGAAGCACCAGAATTATTTGTTTTTTTCCAACAATTTTGATTTTGTAAAAGCACCATAGTTTTTTTTTCTAATAAAATACCGATTTTGATGGATTTTTAACAATAGGTTGACTTTGTGGAAGGTTTTATGAAGTTTTTATTTCGGTGAAAACAACACAAATTTAGTCTTCACATAGTGTTTACTTTGTATAAGAATTCAGGTAATTCAGCCAAATAAAATTATTTACTTTAACAAAACAATAAAAATCATCTGTTTCAAAAACAAAATTAAGCACTCTTATTGTATTAACAAACGGTGCAATAAAAAATTATCGGTCATTTAAAAAAATACAATATTTTAATATCCAAGTAATAAAATTACAAACTTTGATAGTAAAAGCTTTCACTTTGTGGATTGTTATAATTACAGCGATAAAAATAGCACTTAAGAGGAAATACTAGCGGCACTTAATCCATACAAACGTATTCCCCCGTTTATCTCTCTGGATTTTTACATAATATAGATATCAACCACTAGCGTGTCGGTACGTTTTGTTTTTTTTTTGATAATTTACTTCTTATAGAAGTTAGGACCTTCCAAAAATGAATAAAATTGCCTGGTTTAAACGCCGTCAAAAGACGTTCAGTATACAAACTTAACAATGTATTTTTAAAAAATAGTAAAACGTACCGACATAGAATATTTTCTTCTAATACAGTTAGTGAAAAAAAAAATTAAATCGGTCCTGTTTTAGAGAAGAAAAATGAGGAATACAAAACATCGATTTTGACCATTTTATTTAGGTATTTTCGGCCCGATATGCAGTTGTCCCTTTCGCTCAGTTCCCCTGAGGGGAGCGCGGAGTGGAACAAAAGACATTCGTTACGATACCTATCGACGATATTTTTAAATGACCGGCATAGCTCTTAATTTGTAATAACTAACATTGTAATATTATTTTTATGTGATTAAATATTAGGTAGGTATGCAAATTGTTTTTACGCGTGACAGCTGTTTCAACGTTAGTAAAAATTGTCTAATTTTCCAGAAAACTTCCTTTTTTACTAATTCAACAATAATCGTTTTATAACTAACAAAATATTTCTAACAACGAATTCGTGGCAATGAATTGGTACTTTTATTGCAAACGTAGGTACGAGTATTTCATTGTTTCACTTGTCCACGAAATGGTTTGTAAATCGAAATATTTATTAAGACTAGATATTGACAAATAATAAATGAAGTTTTTTTTAAATTGAGAGTTTTTTTTGTTAAAACATTTATTTGAAACATTGTTGGCTTTTAAAATAGTATATATGTATAATGTTTATCAGTACAAGAGTACTTACAGCGAATAGAGAAAGAACTAAACAAAAAAATAATTTTAACATTTTGATTTGATCGTGTCAAGGCGAACGCAAAAAACTGTCTGAATCAATTTTTAATTAGAACCGCTTTTTATTGTGTAAATATATATTATTTTAGTATAATCTAGGAAAATTGAGATTAATCAGAGGCAATTAATTGATGAATTTAGTTTGATTGATAACTTTTATCGGCAGGTGCAATAAATCGAAGTACCGCAGAAAGAAGAACCAAATTAAAATATATTTTTCTACGATCGCATCAATGTGAGCATTTAAAAATGTAGGATAAAAATTTAAAATACCCTGAAGAATTCTTTTACATTCAGCGCAATATGCCTGCTTCTGTGTTTTCTCCCTTCTGTACACGGGTCTCTTCAAGATACATGTTCACACCTTCCTCTCCTTAAAAAGATCCTCCACCCAGCATATTCAAAGATGGCATAGGTCTTTAATTAGTAATTAATTAATCATTGAATTTTTTCCAATTAATTAAGAAATTTTATGAAATTCCCTCGATAGAAATAATAACAAAGCATGCTACGAAAATTATTAAAGACACTATAATCTTTTATTTAACATGTTATAGGTATGAAAAAATTCACAGTGTTTCTTTAACCGCTACTTTAGACATTTGTGGAGAGATTTTTGATGTATGTTAAATGAGTCAAGCTTTATTAAACATTTTTGATTACGCTTATTAATTAAATATTTTTCTTAATATTAGCGCGCTCCCTCTAACTTTCGTGCTTTCGCATCTCCTTTTCAAACCATCTTTGTCTCCTTTTTGAATTCTTACTACCGTATGGTTGTCTTGAATACCGATTTCATTTAGCGAATTATTACTTAACTCTTTGGGGTGAATTTAATGATGAATTTGGAGGATCGTTACCACGGGTACAAGTGTATTGTTAGGTATTGGTCGTCAAATACGTAACAAAACTACCAAAAAAATTTACGATGAAAATAAATATGAAATTAAAGAATTTATTTAAAAGAATGTTAAAATTGAAAAATAAATCAATTATGCTTTTCTTTAATTCGTAATCATATACCTAGATATAAATATAAAAAATTTTAGAACCAAAATCAATTGCTTTGACTATCTTAAACAAATAACGTGTTAGAAGGCCGAGTTGATAAACATCCTTAAAGATAATGATGAACACGTATTTAGTAAATGTTCAAATTCCTTATCTTGTGTCTTTAATCTTCAATTCGTTTGTCAAGTGGCACCCATTTTGAAGGTAAACAAGTTCAGCAGTCAAAAATCATATTTAACCGAAGTGTTTTAATTATTATATGCTGCTGCTGACTGTAGGCCGAACGCAACATCAGATGAGAGTAGAGATGTCAGGAGTTCCACTAAAGAACAGCAAGGAGTTTGTCTACCTCGGTAGCAAAATGACATGGGACGGTCGGTCTAAGAGTGAGGTCGACAGCCGTATACACCAGGCTAGGCTTGCATTCAATAAAAGGTCGAAAATAATAGAATCGAATAATATAGACCTGAAACTGAGAATACTCCTCATCAAGACCTATGTATGGAGTATCTTGATGTACGGCTGCGAAACATGGTGCCTATCCGAAAGAGATAAACGGAGACTAGAAGCTTTTGAGATGTGGTCCTATAGAAGACTACTAGGAATTTCCTGGAGAGACCACATCACAAATGAGGAGGTTCTCCAAAGAATTTAAGGAGGAAGGCACCTGCTCAGGACCTTGTCCGAAAGGCGCGCAAGATGGATCGGCCATGCAATAAGACAAGAAGGCCTCTTGCATGCCATAATGGAGGGTATGACCGAGGGGACAAACGCTAGGGGACGCCCACGCCGAGAATACCTGGAGGACCTGCTGGTGGACGTGCGCTGCTATCATATGCAGACTTCAAAAGAGCCGCACAAGACAGGGAAGAGTGGAAGAAACGAATAGATGAAATTGCTGCAAACCAATCCCAGGATTGAAACCAGAGAGAGAGATTTAAAAAGATATGTTTTCAAATCACACGCTCTGTTTTTATTGGGGGAACGACAACGAAAAGAAGAAAAAGAATTAAGTGATAAAAACAATAAATTGATTTTATTTTCAAAAGAAGGGAAAAAATGTGCCATAATTGTAGGTGCAGAAGTAACAGTAAATGTCAGAGTCAGAAGACAACAAACACCTAAATAGAACTCAACCTGTTAAAATACAATCATTTTGTTGACCGCTAATTTAATTTATAATATATTTTAGGGTTTTCAGTCTTGAAGTCCATCTTCCAACCGATAAAAAAATATAACTTCATGCATTCATTGCATTTAGGTGGTTTTCACAAAGTGCTGCGCTATATAAATGATCCAATATCATTATTTTGATTGTCGAAAAATGCTTACAAAGGAATCGTTATTATTTTTAATTTATAAACTAACGTTTAGATAAGATTTTTATGCATAGCACAAAGGGTAACAATTATTATAAGCAATAATTATCAGCCTGAAACACTCATCAACATTGAAAAATCTTCCGAGAAAAGATACTTGCCGCCAACGGGACATGAACCCGTGTCCTTCTGATTGCCGGTCACCTGCTCTTGACCACTGAGCTATGGGGGCTTATCAAATACCCGCCAAATAATTCAATATATACCTACTAGTGTTTCATTCAACAATTACTGCTTATTATGTTTTTTCCGCCTGACAACACGTTGGCGGCAAGTATCTTTTCTCGGAAGATTTTTCAACGTTGATGAGTGTTTCAGGCTGATAATTATTGCTTATAATAAAGGAATCGTTTACTGGCAACTTTCCAAAAGGTTAGAAACTAGATATGATTTTAGATTTTCACGGCCAAAAGTATTTTTGTTACTTATTTGTTTTTGGGGTGTTATGCCGTGTTGCGCTACCTCCTCCTGGAAACAGACGGAGTATATAAACTCAGCTGTTCCGGATGTGATAAGGTCTATGTGGGCCAGACAGAGCGGACAATATCCAAAAGGATATCGGAACACTTTCGAGCGTGTAAACTTGGCCACCCTGACAAATCGGCAATCGCCGAGCATTTAATTGAAACCGGCCATTACTTTGGATTTTTTCCTGAAGTCCTAGGAAGACCCAAAACTTGTAGAGGCAATTGAAATTCTTAAAAATCCTATTAACATTAATAGAGACGACGGAGCTAAGCTCAATAGTTCTTGGTATCCGGTAATTGACGGCTAAACCAAAGCTAAATGCAGAAAACCATCTTCAAGTATACTGTAATGCCAACTCGCAGTAGAGTGGAGCTGGCAACACGGTATTGCTTCGAAGTACTTAAGCACACATTTCACCACTAACATTTACACATCTGCCCTGATGATGGACACTGTAACGCTGTCCAAAACTTTGGCTAAAGGAGGAGGTAGTGCAACGCGGCATAACACCCCAAAAACAAATAACAAAAAAGGTTAGAAACTATTTTAACAACCAACGGGCGCTTAAATGGTTTCAAGTTCCGTTGAAATAAATGACAATATAAGCAAAATAAAATTAACACGTTTGTTATAATGTTCGTGTAGTTCTGTATGCGACTCCCGAATTACACGTTGTCGACTTGTCGTTATCGGTAAACTCCATAGAGATATAGGTACTTAAAACATTCGTGGTAATATCGAAACAAATATTAATTTTTGTTAGAATTTCGCGTGCGTGTGTACCACGGACATATGAATATATCTGGACCTGATAAAAACGTTTTTTTTTTTTTTTTTTTTTTTTTTTAATTGTACAACAGATTTTTATCCAATTACTGTACAATTTTCTCATTTTAACAGTCTTAACACCTAGGAAGATGATTAATATACAAAAAAATCTTAAGGTTAGCTAAAGAAGAGTTATATATATCTAGTGTTTCCGATATTTCGTTCAACAGCACCATTCCTCTTGTCATGCTATGCTGTGCTAGAACATCTGTTCTGCCGTATGGTATTTTGAACAAGTACAAGTCGTGTCGACGACTACGGCTGAAATTTTCAGGCACGTATAAGCCATAACATTCCAAGAGGAATGGGCTGTCAATACGATTATGGATTATGTTAAAACTAAGAATTGCAAGATTTGCATAACGTCTAGTTTCCAAGCTAAATCTATTTGTTGCCTCAAGTAATTCCATATGGTGCATGAATCTCGGGTACGTTCCATTCATCCGCATATAGACATACCTAAGGAATTTTTTCTGAACTTGTTCTAGCATATTAATATATTTCGCTTGGTGCGGAGTCCACACACCACTGGCATACTCCAGTTTACTTCTTATGACTCCATCAAACATGGCTATCATTGCATCTGGGTCATCAAATTGCTTACATATTCTGATGATGAAACCCAGGAGTTTGTAGCATGCTGGAGTGAGCCGTGATATATGATCCGAGAATGTCAGTTTGGGATCAAAGACGATACCGAGATCTTTAAAGCTATTGACTCGGCATAATGTTTTCCCTTTAATGTTGTATTCAAAAACTATGGGCTTCTGGGAGCGGGTATATGTCATGGTTACACATTTTTTTAATATTGAATTCTAATTTGTTTTTTACTGACCATTCTGCAATAGCATCAAGGTCAGATTGCATTTTTAAGCAGTCATAGTAACAGATTATTTCCATCAAAAGTTTGAGGTCATCTGCAAATAGAAGACATTTGCAATATTTTACACAAACCTGGATGTCATCTATAAGTATAAGGAACAGCAAAGGACCAAGGTTTGAACCTTGGGGAATACCTGATAACGCCGGGAATTGTTTAGACTCATGTCCATTTATTATTACATATTGACTTCTAGCTTTTAAATAGGACGCGAAGAATATAAGTGTTTGTTGATCGAAACCAAGTTTGTACATTTTAAGTAGTAAAATATCATGATCAACTCGATCAAAAGCCTTGGCAAAATCCGTATACACTACATCTATTATTTCCCCCTCCACATGGCGCCGGCTGGAGCTCCTCCTTGGAACCGGCTCGCTCCATGGGGAGGGGATAGAGCCTCGCTTCAATCTAAAATGTGTGACGTCATCATTCTTGCCGTGAACAGCGAGAAGCTAACATCCATACATTTAACGAAATAACACGCCAAAACGGTAGCTTGTGCTATACAATATATCTACATATCAATGTGCACATAGCGAATGTGGGCGGTTCTCCAGTGTGCTCATCGCTGGTTACAGGGCTAAGTAAATTATGAAACATTTGTAAAAGTGTTTTAACTAAACACGGCAACAAAATATTGCTATGTGTATTGGAGCGAGTCTTTTTGGGGCGAGCATTTGGTCTTAGCAAATATGTTATTAACGCGGCAAGAAATTCGCGCTCCCATGTAAAAAGGTCTATTCATTCAAAGCAGATTTTGCTTTTAAGAACTAATGCGAATATTGTAATGCGAGATGCCTATTAGGGCTGCCATCTCTCCGGGTTTTACCCGGAGAGATGCAGCCCGGTTTGCATGGTGCATGTCCGGGCTACGGGTTTAACATCGATATCTCCGGGTCAGACCGGGCGTTGACGCCAGCATTTCTGCCAAAGAAAAATTATTTCGAAGAGCTAAACATCGAAATTGCGTCGATTTATCATGCAATTAGACACCACCACAGTTATTTGAGAACCGATTGCGGAATTAAATTAAATGCCTCTCTTTATTCCGATTCACCACTAACACATAAAGTTCACTGTGGCAGAATCATTGTTTTGAATGTCCAAGCACCGAACTCAATAGAGTCTAAAATACAGTTCACTTTTCGATTGCTATCGACGCCTCAAAAGGATCCCAGAAAATGTATCCAATAGTCATCAGATACTTTGACCAAGGAAAAGGTGTTCAAGATAAATGAATGGATTTTTATGAGGATTCCAACGGAACATCTCAAAAGATTTTTCAGAACATTGAAAATTTTATGTCAACACGACTTAGACACAACTTTGTTGTGTGCATTCTCTGCAGACGGTGAATTTTGGTGCTCAAAAAAATAATTAGAAATAATTCATACATTTTTTTTTTATTTTAATTAAAAAAACTATATTTCTAAAATCTCCGGGTCTACTGTTTTTGAAAGGTGGCAGCCCTAATGCCTATATACTGTCAGGTTGATTGTTTAACGAATCACAGTCATCTTTCCCCTCTTCGCCCTCCATAGTTTGGTTTTACCCCTTCATCTGTAACTTCTTGTCTATTCATTTGGATGTCTATGGTACAGCCCTTCATCGTGAACATGCCAAACGCTTTTGATCCTTTCGTGTCTTCGACAGATTAGGTATAAGCTGCGTATAAAGGGAAAAACATACTGAGCCCACGCGACGTAGGTAGACGTCACCATTTCCATATCTGGACTACTTACCATCCATACATTTTCTATGAAAACGGATGCTATAGAATCACACTAGCCCCACGCAGTGCTAACCGACGTTCCCTTCGCGACGCGGATCTGCCGCAGCCAGATCGGCGTGGACCATGTGGAAGGTAGAGGGGGTATGGTCACGCCTACTACGAGATGATTTTACATCTTTGTGGTGTTATCTAAGCATCTAACGTTATGTTTCTCTATAACTGTGGTTGTTTTTTGAAAGATATTATTCAAAAATGGATGACGAACAGTTCATTGAAACTGTTAGACCGCACGAAGTTATTTATAAAATCATATCACAGTATTATAGAGATTCTGCATACGCTGTGGGGAGGAAATTTCAAATCACAATCAAACCTCAGACACACTGCCAGTCTTCTCTGGTCCCAATTGACTTTCGAAGACGTGTGTTTTCTTTTTTTATGTCATATTCAATTATGCTGTGAAGCTCTTCAAATACCACTTTACTCATACGGAAGTACATGAAGAATCGTCCGTCATCAGATTCTAGTTCCTATACTATAAGTATGGATTATTATGGTTCCTATACTAAAGTCTTTGTTTGTTAATGTTGTGGACCCAAATACTTCTCACTTTTTTATTTTTCTTTTTACGAGAATATTGATTTAATAATGATAATCGTAGCAAATCATCTTCAAATTCGCTTTCAGAAGACATGGCAAAGATGTCGTCTGCTGAGAAGAGAATCACATAAACATAACCTAAAAAATAAATGTCAAACGTGTCGAATCAAACGCGCCTACGCACAACCAGAGACCCCTTGTCACGTGGTCACAGCGACGCGTACCTACGTCGGCCAGTGTGAACATGAACAAGAACGTCGCGTCGCGTCGCGTGGGCTCAGTGTGTTTCTCCCTTAAAGCTATCAACCGCTTGTATTATAATATTCCCTGGAATAGTTGTATTAGTCAGGAAATGCGGACGGCGTGTTCGTATAAATAACACGATCTTAAAATCAAAACAGCCGCGGTGTATACATGCATGTATATAACTATGCAGTTAAATATCTGCGAACCCCTGGTTGTGCCTTATATTTCAATATCTTTGGTTGTGCCGATATTTTGATATTTCGTATAAATAAGATACGTTTAAAAATAACATTTTTTCATTTAATGACGTTCGAAATAAAATAGATACATAACTATGTAACATGAAAAAATAAAACGACAAAATTTCTGTAGGTTTTTTTATAATTAATAAAGCTGAATCCTTGAGGAAGGATATTATATTAATAAATCTAAACGGTGCATTAAACGGAAAAAGACAACGCCCAATTAAAAATGAAAAAGGTATAATTATAATTTATAAAGGTTTTGTTTGTAATTTATATCACTATTTTATTTATCCAAGTCAGCGCAAGTGTACTCAACGCAATCGGATGTCTTCGGATTGAAGTACGTTCTGGTAGGGCAGGATCTTTGAAATGCGGTGCCATTAACAGCAGAACACTCGTAGTAGTTAGAACATGCGATGGGATTTGGGATCGCAAAGAATCCAGCTGCAATGCACCTACCACTTGCATCCAAGCCTGAGATCGGAGTTGGATCTACGCATTTTCTAGCGGTCACATCGTATTCAAAATTGTTGCGGCAAGCAAAGATCTGGGGAAAAAATTCTCCGACTACTGGAGTAGTTCCACTGAGACAGATGTAGTATAGAGTGGGGTTGCCGGTGATTACCCCTACGTCTCCTAAAGCCTTGCAAGGGGCAGTCACATCGGGACAAGTTCCGTTTATCAGTTTCTTACGACAGATGGTGGTTCTGGAATCATAATAGAAGTCGCCTGTACAGTTATATTCTAGAGATCGAAGTACTACCGGTTCAGAGCTCGGATCAATTGGAGCGCACAGGTGATATACTTGGCAATCGAAGGGATCAGGGAAAACGCCGACTTGGTGGCATTCAAATTTATAGTTTTCGTTCGGCGGATTGATGTGGCAGTTTGGGTTTGGATCGGATGTGCAAGCTCCAGTAGAAACTACACAAGTGGTGCCTGCCGGGCAAGGACTCAATTCGTAATCTAGGTAGTCATCTTCACCGATATCAACACATTCGGTTCTCTCGGTACAACTTTTACACACGGTTCCTGGTCTGGTGCATTCCTCCGCTGCAAAAGAGTTGACGTCCGAATGTTGACCGAAGACATACAATTCATTGGAGATGGCAACCTAGAACAAGAGGAAAAAATGTGGAATTAAAATTATGCCTGCAGAGCTTATTAATTTTTTTGAATTGAGCTTTAATTTTTCGAATAAATCGAATAAGAGGTTGGAACTTCTTAGGTCAAAAATGAAAGAAATTCGGATACTGGGGTTAATCTCAGCTATTTAATATCTTCAGAATACATGGTCGCACAATCTTTTTTTTTATTAGTTATGAATCTGGAATTTTGTGGAAGAACCATAGTTATTTTACACAGCGCCCTTGAGGTGATTTTTCACAAAATCGGCGCTTTATGAATCATCAAAGTATTTTTTTTTTTTCTCAGAAAATACTGAATGTCTTTTTAGAAGCACCATAAGAAAATACCGATTTTTATGGGTTTTTAAGAACAGATGGAAAATGTTATAAGAATTCAGGTCAATCAGTCAAATAAAATTATTTACTTTAAAAAATCATCCTTGTCAAAAAAAAATAAGCACTCTTAATGTATTACCGAACGGTGCTATAAAAAAAATATCGATAGTTAAAAAAAAAACATATTTTAATATCTACTAAAATTACATTCGTAAAACGTTTCACTTCGTGACTTGTCATAATTACAGCGATAAAAATAGCAATTAGTTTGTAGAAACTAACATTGTAATTTAATTTATTTGATTAAATTTTAGGTAGGGATTCAAGTATTTTTTTCGCATGACAGCTGTTTCGACGTTAGTAAAAATTATCATATTTTTCAGAAAACTACCTTTTTTAATAATTCGGCAATAAGCGTTTTATAACAAAAAAAATATTTCTATCAACGACTTTGTGACAAGGAATTGCTTTATCAACATCAGTATTTTCATTAGAGCTTTAGGTATTTCACTGTTTCACTTGTCCAAGAAAAGGTTTGGAAATTTAAAAATTTTATAAGTCTAGATTTTGATAAATGTTAAAGGAAGTTTTTTCGACATTGAGAGATTTTTTTTGTTAAATCATTTCAATTGGGACGTTGTTGGCTATAAAAATAATATGAATGACAAATGTTTATCAGAATAACAGTACTTACGGCGAATTGAGAAATCACTAAACAAAAAATTAATTTTAACATTTTGATTTGATGTTGTCAAGGCGAACGCAAAAAACTGTCTAAATAATTTTTTAATTAGAATTGCGTTTTATTGTGTAAATGTATATTATTTTAATATAATCAAGGAGGATTAACAAGAGGCAATTGATTGATGAATTTAGATTGATTGATTACTTTTATCTTCAGGTGTAAAAAATTGACGTTCTGCAGAAAGATGAAAAAAATTAAAAATATATCTGTAATTATCGCATCGATGTGAGCATTTGTAGAACAACGCACAAAATGCAAATACTCTTATGAACTCTTCTGTATTACGTAATACTCAAAGATGACGTAGGCCCTGATGGAAATTATTATTTGGAGTATTCCGAAAACCTGAAATTTAAAATTACTACTTATTACATTCCCCTTGAACACTTTTAAGTTTTCAAGATCTATAAAAGTATGTTACTTTTAAGAAGATAAATACACATTTTTGTTTTGAAAAGTTTTAATTTTCCATGTACATTTGTTACTTTAATTTTAAATTTTTGCGACCGGTTTCGACACGTACGTGTCATTAACGAGCAAACTTAAAACTAACTTAAAAATTCTATACAAGTACAAAAATTAATTAGGCGGGGGTAGTGGGAGTGGGGAATTTGGTGGAGGGGGGAAACGGTGGGAGGAGTCAAAGTTACATGGAAACATCGGAAGTAGAGGGGATTTATATGGTGCTATTATTTTATTTTCTGAGCTGCAACGATTTTCATATGAACTTCCATCGATAGAAAAAATCGCAAACTATGCTAAGAAAATTATTAAAAAACTATTATCTTTTATTTAACACGTTATAGGTGTGAAAAAAAATCACAGGGTTTGTCTTTAAATGCTTCTTTAGACATTTGTCGACAGATCTGCCCTTTATTTTGAATAATTCATGATTTATTGAACACTTTTCCTTACGCCTATTAGTTTTTTTTATTTTTTTTTTATTTAAAAAAATACTAACATATACGGATTAATAGAAAAACATATGGTTCTTAAAACTAATTACAATATATAAATTTCTTTTTAACGAAACTACCCAATTTAAAAGAGA
Source organism: Limnephilus rhombicus (assembly GCA_929108145.2). NCBI lineage: Eukaryota > Metazoa > Arthropoda > Insecta > Trichoptera > Limnephilidae > Limnephilus > Limnephilus rhombicus. The sequence goes on from OV815282.1 coordinate 15,867,838, forward strand.
AAACATTTCTTGTGCTTGAATTTTGGAGAAAAATTATATTTTTTCTTAACATCAGCGCGCTCCCTCTAACATTCTTACTTACATATCTCCCTTTCAAAATATCTACATCTTCTTTTTGAACTCTTGATGTGGAGTCTAGTGTACCGATTTCATTTAGCAAATTATTACTTAACTTCTTCCCAAATACACTTTGTGGCGTCATTATTGATTTAATGAAAACCAATAACATTGTAAACACCACTATATTATTATCGACATTTTTCAAAAACATTATTACCTACTATATTATTATCGACATTTTCGTTATTTTTTTGGGGTGTTATGCCGTGTTGCGCTACCTCCTTCTTTAGCCAACGTTTCGGACAGCATTGCTGTGTCCATCATTAGGGTGATCAGGGCCCTGATGATGGACACTACAACGCCGTCCGAAACGTTGGCTAAAAAAGGAGATAGCGCAACACGGCATAACACCCCAAAAACAAATAACGAAAATACTTTTGGCCGTGAAAATCTAAAAACATATCTATTATCGATATGTTTCAAAAACATTATTATTACCTACTGTATTATTATGGACATGTTTTAAAAGCATTATTGTTATCGAAATGTTTTACTATATTATTATCGACATGTTTCAAAAATTGTTACATACTATATTATTATAGACATTTTTCAAAAACATTATTATCGAAATGTTTCACTATATTATTATCGACATGTTTCAAAAACATTATTATTACCTCCTATATTATTATGGACATGTTTCAAAAGCATTATTATTTTTATATTATAATCGAAATGTTTCACTATATTATTATCGACATGTTTCAAAAACATTATTATTATTGTATTTTTATCGAAATGTTTCACTATATTATTATCGACATGTTTCAAAAACATTATTATTACCTCCTATATTATTATGGACATGTTTCAAAAGCATTATTATTATTATATTATTATCGAAATGTTTCACTATATTATTATCGACATGTTTCAAAAACATTATTATTATTGTATTATTATCGAAATGTTTCACTATATTATTATCGACAAGTTTCAAAAACATTATTATTATTGTATTATAATCGAAATGTTTCACTTTATTATTATCGACATGTTTTAAAATTATTATCGAAATATTTCACTATATTATTATCTACATGTTTCAAAAACATTATTATTACCTCCTATATTATTATGGACATGTTTCAAAAACATTATTATTTTTATTATATTATTATCCAAAAGTTTCACTATATTATTTTCGACGTGTTTCAAAACCATTATTATTACCTATTATATTATAATGGACATGTTTAAAAAACAAGTGTTTATTTTCAATTGAAATGTTTCACTATATTATTATGTTTTCCTCGTCAGGAGAGTTAAAAATAAAACCATTATGCTAACTAACTAACTAACTAACCATCACGCCGTTTCCCCGCAGGGGTAGGCAGAGAGGACGGACCGCCAAACAACTCGGTCTTGGCACACACTCTTTGCCTCACTCACATTCATACAACCATTATGATTTTCTTTAATTCTTGATTACATGCCTAGATACAAATACGAGTAATAAATCAATTGTATTAAACAAACAACAAGTTAGAAGGCCGAGTTGATAAACATCCTGAATGTTGATAATGAACACTTATTCTGAAAATGTTCAAATTCCTTGTCTTATCTCTTTCATCTTCAATTGGTATGTCAAGTGGCACCCATTTTAAAGTAAACATTTTCAGCAGTCGAAAATCATATAGAACTAAAGTAATTTAATTATTATACTTAAAAAGATAATTTTTCAAATCGCACGCCGTGATTTTATTGAGGGAACTAGGACGAAAAGAAGAAGAAAAAAATTTAATTAAATTAAAATATTTAAATGGATTTTTTAAATTCTCAAAGGTGAGGAAAACATTTCCCATAATTGTAGGTACAAAAGAAAAAGTGGATGTAAGAGTAAAAAAACAACAAAAACCTAAATAGAACTCAACCTGTTAAAATACAATCACTTTGTTAACCGCTAATTTAATTTATAATATATTTTAGGGTTTTGGGTTTTGAAGTTCATCTTCCAACCAATAAAAAAATATAAATTCATGCATTCATTGCAATGAGGTGGTTTCTCACAAATAAAAGTACGGTGCTGTTTGTTTAAATTATCCAAATACGTTATTGATTTTTTTAGATTTTGATTTTCGAAAAATGCGTACAAAGGAATGGTTTAATGGTAACTTTCGCAACAGGTTAGAAACTATTTTACCAACTCACTGGTGCTTAAATGGTTTCAAGTGTCGTTGATATAAATGAAAACATATGCAAAATAAAATTATAATTTATATATATATAATTTCACTATGACTCCCGAATCACACGTTGTCGACATGTCGTTATCACGGCCGGCGTAGTGCAGCGGTAAGGCGCTTGGCTCTCATTCCGAAGGTCGCGGGATCGAATCCCGGCGTGGCAAATAAATTTTATTTGATAAATTTGTGATTTCACAATTTATTCATTTAAAATAATATATAGTGTATTTGCGGCACGTTCCAGAGTGGAAGATACTCTCAGTGTCGCCCTGGTGTAAGACCACCATTCAGAATTGAAAAGTTGCTTGAAATGACTTCTGCCGTGTTTGGTGACGAGGTCTGAATAGCCAGGTACTGAATAGCCAGATAGCCACCTTCCTCTTCCCTATCTCCTCCCCCTCCCCACTGCCTTCAGCCTCACAACATACCCCAATTGGGGGGACTATGGCATCCCCAGTCAAGAGCAGTTGGGACTCTTGTGCGGTAATCATGTAAAAAATAATAATAATAAACTCCAAACCGATATAGATACTTAAAACGTTCCTGGTAATAATTTCACGTGCGTGGGTAGATATTTTTGACCGTTGGAATTCCCGTATCGTCGAACAACTGTGGCCCAAAACGGAGAAAACTAGAAGGTCAAAAACTTGATTTTGGATATCTAACAAATAAATAACCAATTTTCTTCTAAGATTATGAAAAATCGAATTCTTTCATGACCTATAACGGTACTAATTTTTTTACATTCTGATATTTTTAATAATTCTGTTTGGTTGGGTGAAACTCAATCCAAAAATAATTTTGTGGGAAAAAGGCTACGCATCCGTTCTTTTTTTAAGAAGTTGTATAAACCATTTTACCAAATTATAGGCTAGTGCTTCAATATGCACGAAATATGAAAATCGTCTCTGGAGCGTATTTTATTTCATATGGATGGTGTCGAAAACTGGTTTATCCGATCTAATAGAGAAGCCAAGAAACTTAATCAACGTATTTCATTTTCCTTTCAGCAACAAAAATATTTTGGCTCAGGTCTTCAATTTTAGCTGGAATCAAACCTCTGGAGACTGACCTTTTTATTTTCAAAAAAATAAAACTTCGGACCCTACTTACTCGAAAATAAAAACTCAAACCAAAAAAAGTTATACCATATCATCGACTCTATATGTGATACTTGTACTACGACTGTAATTCTGTTGTTATTCTTACTTTGTTGTCTGCATTACTAAAACATGTATTTAACAAAATGAACCTTTCTGAATACTTACTTTGATCTCATATCCACTTTTTTCCAAATCTGTCCAGGTGATCTGATTACAATCCGATGTCTTGTGGTCGAAGTATGTCCTTGTACGACAAGCCCTTGAAATGGCAATAGCCCCGATACTTGGACAATCCTTGTAGTGATTAAAGTCTCTAGAATCAGCAAACTTCCCCGCTGCGAGGCATGTCTTGTCATCTGGCCCTGCACCCGAAATTGGTGTTGGATCTAAACACCTTTTAGTTATTACATTACTCAAAATTGTTGCGGCAAACAAACATCTGTAGAAATATCTCATCATCGTTAGAAGTTTCTTCATTGATACAGACGTAGTATAGAGCGGGGTTGCTTGTTAGTACTCCAACATCTCCTACGGCCTTGCAAGGGCCAGTTACAGAAGGGCAAACTCCATTAACCAATTTCTTGTGACAGAGGTTCGTTCTTGGATCGAAGTAGAAGCCATCGTCACAATAATTATTCATAAGATATAATATTTGCGAAACTTAAACTCTCTATATTTGAATTAAAATGTCCCAAATGACCCAAACACTACAGTAAGTAATGAGTATACATTTGAACTATTTCAACCAACAACAACAGAAGAAATCGAACAGATCATTACAGGTATGAAAGGTGGTTCTGCCCCTAGTTTTTATGGGCTCACAATACAAACACTGAAATGTATAAAATCACAAATATCAAAACCATTAACTCATATAATCAATACAAGTTTTAAAACCGGAATATTTCCATCCATGTACAAAAAATGCGTAACTATACCAATATTTAAAACCAGAAATGCGGAAGAACCAACCAATTACCGTCCTATTTCTTTCCTATCAAACGTTGCAAAAATATTTGAAAAAATTGCCAAAAAAGAATAACTCAGTTCATTAAGATCAATAACATAATTCACGAAAACCAGTTTGGATTTATGGAAAACAAAAGCACAAAAGACGCCATTCCTAAATTATCTATATAAAATACGCTTTAGACAAATCATTAAAATTTGTTGGTTTTTTTATTGATCTCCAAAAAGCTTTCAACAGCATATCACATGTCAAATTAATACAAAAATTAAAGGTTGTGGGTTTTAATGACAGAGCACTAAATTGGCTAAAAAGTTATCTTCAAAAAAGAACACAAGTTGTAAAAATCAATCACGCATCAAGTCTACCGCTCACAGGTGTTTTAGGATACCGCAAGGTACTGTTTTGGGTCCATTACTTTTTATCATGTACTTAAACGATATTTTTAAACAAAACCTCAGTGGAAACGTTATATCTTTCGCTGACGACACGATTATCATAATTAAAGTTAGTGACTGGAAAATTGTAAACGAAAATGCAAATAATGACATCCAAATCCTAAAACCCTGGTTCGATACAAACCTTCTTACAATCCATGCAAAAAAAAACAAATATTCCTTTCTCAATAAATAAATTAAAAACTTATCCCAACATTAATATAATTATACACAACAAAAAATGTAACCAAGATGTCTGTAATAATTCATGTACCATATTAAACCATGCAACTGAAATAAAGTACCTCGGTGTAATTGTAGACCAACATATGAAATGGAACAGACACATGTGTGAACTTGTTAAGCGCATTAGGAAATGTATCTACATATATATTCATTAGATTAAGAAATATTCTCAGATAAACAACCTAAAAAAAGTCTATTACGCACTAGTCCAATCATTAATTCAGTATGGAATCATTGGGTGGGGAGTTGCATATGAAAAAATTGTAAGTACTGTAAAAGTGGTACAAAAACATATTATTAAAGTAATTTTAAAAAAACAACCGACATTCCCTTCAGCATCATTGTTCAAAATTTTCGAAGTACCAAAAATTGAAGATCTCTATAAAAAAGATTCAATATTACAAATATTCAAAGAAAATGTAATAAAAAAAATTAAAGTTAACTCATCATTAAGGCATAAATTTAACATCCAAATTCCTCTATTTTCAACACAACAAATGCACAATAATTATATTTACAAAGGCATAAAATATTTTAATAGTCTTCCCGAAGAAGTAAAAAAATAACAGATTTCGTATCATTCAAGAAAAAGGTCAAATTAATCTAAAAAAAAAATAACTATATTTATAAATAACTTCATTTCATGTCATATCAAAAATTAAAAACCTTAGTTATTTTTTCTACAAAAATGTGACAAATGTACCTATCAATTTGATGACTGTATCAGACCACTAAATTATAAAATGGGAGGCGGGAATGGGTACCGACGCGCCTCCCCGGGAACCTTTATAGGATAACCAATACCACTGCCGTAGGTCACCCCAAGTGGTTCGCTATGTTTGGTGATTTAACAGGGGCGCCCGGGTTCATGGGATGAGGTGTGTCTAGGTCTTGGAAGCGGATGACCAGGACACACTGAACCCCAGATTCCTACCCAGCCCTTAAACCCTTTTCCTTCCCAGAAGTCTCCTTCCTTTCCCGAAAAAACCCTCCACACAGCATCCCCAAAGATGACATAGGCCCTCAGGGAAATTATTTTCCCCAGGGCCTCGTCATCGCCTCCAAAAATCGTTGGAGCATCTGTCATTGTGGAATAATATACCATGGAGTTCCCTAACGTTGGGAAAACTGAAACGGTTCAGCTTCCAAAATCTACTGTGCTATCAGTCGTAGGAATATCTGATACTGTTGAGCCCATTTTAAAAACAACAGAAACCGTTGAATGTTCCTATTGCCTCCGTGGTCGAGGGGTAAGATGAAACAGAATCCCGGCGCACGCAAATAGATTTTATTTGCTTAATGTGTGTTATTTTACAATTAATTTATTTCAAATAATACATAGAGTATTTGCGGCACTTTCGAGAGTGGAAGATACTCTTAGTATCGCCTTGGTGTAAGCCCACCATTCAGAATTGAAACGTTGCTTAAAATGGCTTTAGCCGTCTTTGGTGACCAGGTCTGAATAGCCAGGTACTTCTCCACGTTCCTCTTCCCCGTCGCCTTCCCTCCCCACTACCTCCAGTCTCACAACATACCGCAATTGGGAAGCCATTGTTTCACATCGACGATAGCAGCTGGAACTCTTGTAAAGTATTCACATTTTAAAAAATTAAAAATAAATTACCTTTTGAGAAGTACCAAAACGCTGGTGGGCCACACGAAATGGGACGGACAGATATTACAATATCATCACGTAAGACCAATCTCTGGGATTGCACCCGCTAGAAAAATAATAGAATGAAACACTGTACAAAACTTGTAAAGCATTTTATCATGAACTTGCCAAACGCTTTTGACGCATTCGTGTCTTTGCCAGAGAAAGTATAAACTGCGTATAAGGATAGCAACGCCTGGAATATTCTCTGGAACAGTTGTATTAGTCAGGACAACCAGGTGGCATGTTCGTATAAATGACACGATCTAAAATCAAAACAGCCGCGGTTATCTATACAACTATGCAGTTAAATATTGGCAATCCCATGGTTGTGCCGATATTTTGATTTTTCGTGTCAATAAAAGTCGTTGAATAATAACATTATTTCATTTAATGATGTTTGAAATAAAAAAGAAATATTGTTACGTAGCGCCCAGGCACCACCCTACGCCAGTGAGCGGCACACCGCCCCTCCCCCCCGGGCAATCGTACCCCTTCTCCCCACGCCCCACGCTCTCGCGACCCGGCAACGCGCTCACTCACGCCGAGACCCCGCTAGCCGCAACCCGTGCCCGTCGCTGCGGCAGCGCCACGGTTCCGGAACATTCCACAGAATTCACGGAGCCCAAACGTGAGACGTGCCCGTCCACCATGTTCCGAGTCGACCGGCTCCCCTGCCACGCTACCTGCTTGCAAGGAATTCCCTGTTGAGCGTAGCTGGCCATACTTGCCGTGAATGCTCTCCTGCCGCCACCTGGTACCAGTGAGTAACGCCACTTTCCCCATTTTGTTGTGTCCTTACTTGCCCCGCGAATAGCGACCGACCCTCAGGGAAGACGCGATTTGAAAGAGATTTGATAGGCTTCCCCCCTGTGTAGGTAGTCGATTTGTGTACCTGTGCCTAGTAATTGATTGTAAATGTACTGCCCTGCTATATTTGTGTGTGATCCCGACAATACAAGAAATGTTTAGACGATCTTTTATTTGACGAGACGTAACGAGTGTTGACATATACTATGTGCCCCCCCCCCCCCTTTTAGCTACCTACGACCCTTGATGATGAGGGCCCCGCCAGTTCTGCCGACCTACCTGAGCTAGCTTTGGAGGCAGAACGTGGGTGCTACGCCCGTGGCACGCAACAATATAATTATGAATAAAATAAAACGACAAAATTTCTGTAGGTATTCTCACAGCATTATAACTAATATAGCTGAAACTTTGAGGAAGGAGATTCTTCATTACATTAAGGAAGGAGAGAAGGGACTTCTAATGCCGGTCCACTCTCGTACATTTCGCAGTCAAGATATTTGTCTCCTATCAGGCCCTCGGCGACCCTCTATCTTGCCTTTCAATATCAATTGGAGCAATTGATACTCCTCCCCTCGAAGTATGTGACCCAGATATGAAATTTTCCTGACTTTCACCAATGTAAACAGCTCTCTATCTGCTCCGCCTGAGAATTTCTGTGCTGGTAATCATGTCGGTCCATGGGATCTTGAGCATTCTCCGGTGAAGCCACATTTCAAAAGAGGTTATATTAATACATTAAAAATGAAAACGAATAATTATTTTTTATTATACTTCCGGAAATCGACAGTTTACATTTATTTCAGTTTGTACATAGTATTAAATAGCCAAAATAAAACCAATTGTGGATTTCCTCCTTGTGACTTTACTTCTACTGAGACAGCATAATAAGAATATGTAAATTAATTTTATAAAAAAGGAATATGAATCCAAAAATTATATAAACAAAAATAAATATAAAACAATTTTTTTGTTATACATATAAATAAAACGAAAAAATTACAAAACAAAAAAATTTTCAATCATAACAGAAATATAAACATAATCAAATCATAACAGAAATATAAACAATGAAAACAAAACATTATTCACAAACCATCAGAGATATATTATTTTATGGATCTCTTATATTTGGTAAGTTCGCAATTTAAAATGTCCACATTGGATAATAGGCTATTTACTGTAAGCCCCGCCGCACATGCCCACACTCGCACTCGTTCACGACACTCCGCCAATGTCGCATTGACATTGGTGGACACGTTTGTGTCCGCATTTGGTTTAACAAGTCGTACAACAGTCAGTGTCTCTACCATTCGTAGACGAAAACGAAGCAAGATGGACACGATTGATTTAAGTTCAGGAAAACACATGGAAAATTCAAATTAACTTCTGAGTTTTCAGACGAAAAATTTAAAAATTATTTTAGAATGACTATGAAATATTTTAAAGAAGTACATGTGATGATCGCTTCAGATTTAGAATATCAAGGATATGGTGGTCATGAACGAATTAGTACTGAAGAAAAATTGAAAATACGTACCTGCGTTGACACGTGAGAGCATTTAAATACTGCCACTCGCACGCGGCTCGTGACGGCCAGTGCGAGTGTGTGCATGTGCGGCGGGGCTAACTATTGCATAGCTGTTCATTATAATTTATTATTATTTTTTACACAATACTACTTTATTTGTCCAAGTCTGCGCAAGTATACTGTATGCATTGGTTTGTCGTCGGAACGAAGTGTGATCCGGCAGAGCAGGATAGGTTATGTGGACGTTCATTAACAGCAAGGCAGTCTTTGTGGTTAGAACATAAGAGGGGATCTGCAAACTTGCCAACTGCAATGCATATACCACTTGCATCCAAGAGTGAGATCGGAGTTGGGTCTACGCATCTTCTAGCGATCACATTGTATTCAAAATTGTTGAGGCAAGTAAAGAACTGGGGAAAGAACTCTCCTTCAACGGGATCAGTTCCACTGAGACAGATGTAGTATAGAGCGGGGTTGCCGGCGATTACCCCTACGTCTCCTACAGCCTTGCAAGGGGCAGTCACATCGGGACAAGTTCCGTTTATCAGTTTCTTACGACAGAGGGTGGTTCTGGAGTCATAATAGAAGTCGCCTTTACAGGTATATTCTAGAGAATGAAGTACTACCGGTTCAGAGTTCGGATCAGTTGGAGCGCACAGGTGATATACTTGGCAATCGAAGGGATCAGGGAAAACGCCGACTTGGTGGCATTCAAATTTATAGTTTCCATTCGGCGGATTGTGGCAGGGTGGGTTTTGACTGGCGGTGCAAGCTCCAGTAGATTTCACACAAGTAGTGCCTGCCGGGCAAGGACTCGATGGGTAATCATAGTAGTCACCTTCGCCGATTTCAACACATTCGGTTCTCGCGGTACAATTTTTACACACGGTTCCTGGTCTGGTGCATTCCTCCGCTGCAAAAGAGTTGACTTCCGAATGTGGACCGAAGACATACAATTCATTGGAGATGGCAACCTAGAACAAACAGAAAACATGTGAAATTAAAATTATGTCTGCAGAGCTTATACCAACTTTATATTAATTTTCAAATTTGAGCATCGGTTTTTCGAATAAATCGAATAAGAAGTTGGAATTTCTTAGGTCAAATATGAAAGAAACATCGGTTGGGTACTGAAGTTAATCTCAGCTTAATATCTTGACATGTCTTGGTCGCACGATCTTATGTTTTTTTTATGTTAGTTACGAATCGATTGCTAAACCGTATTGATTTTTTTTTGTAGAAGCACCAGAGTTATTTCTAATAAAATACCGAATACCTTTGTAGAAGCACCACAGTTATTTGTTTTTTTCTGAGAAAATACCGATTTTAATGGATTTTTAATAATAGGTTGTGTAGACTTTGTGGAAGATTGTATGAAGTGTATATTTCGGTGCAATCAAGAAAAATTTTGTCTTCAGGTAGTGTTTACTTGTTATAAGAAATCATTTCAATCAGCCAAATAAAATTAATTACTTTAAAAAATCAATAAAAAATGCTTAAGTATAAAAAATGCTCAAGTATTAGAGAGGCGAAGCAGAGAATAATCATAGAACAAGATATAAGCCAACTAGAAGAAATATGGTGCAAGGAAAAACTTCAATTACAAGAGAAAATAATTGAGCTACAAAATAAACTGATATTAAATGAAGAAAAACATTCAGAAAAAATTTAAAATTATTTAAAGGAAATAAAAGAATCAGTTAATACAACATATAATAAGTCAACCTTTTCAATACCAGAGGCCAAATACTCACTAATAATTGCAAGTGAAAATACTAATTCAACATCTGATGATATTCGAGATTTGATAATTAACACTAGAAAGACCGGGTACTGCTCCATACCTATAAAGACCACGATCGTCATTTTGACGGCTGATCAATTTTTTCAAATTGGGAGGTGGACATGAGTACCGCTGCCCCAGGAACCATTAATTGGATAACCAACACCTCTGCTATATGACACTCCTAAGTGATTCGCTATGTTTAGTGACATAGCAGGGTGTCCGGGTTCATTGGGTGAGGTTTGTGTGGGCCTAGGTGGCGAATACGTTTGCCATCCTACTGCATAGCGGACCGGGTCGGGAGACACTTGTTGAGGGAGACCTTATCAAGTCCTCTCCAGCAGGACTTCTCTCGACCCCTCGCCTTGCACCGCAGTGGGAGGCATGGATTCATTCGTCTTTCACTCCTGGATTGATATAAGATTTTTTTTCTTTTCACCTCTCACACTTTTTCCTTCACAGAACTTCCTCTCTTTTCTTTTCCTAAAAATACCAATGCACACATTAATGCACACAGCATCCCCAAAGAAAACATAGGCCATGAGGGTTTTATTCCTCAGGTTTCCTGAAAAAAAAAATATGTGAGTGCAAAATGCTGTAATTTTATGTAATTTTCAAGCATGTGTTATGTTTGTACAATATCGAATTGTTACATTTTTTTATAAAATCGAATGCAGTATTGGCAAAAGGGTTTCTTACAATTATCACACGTGTCATTTATTTGTATTTTTTTTATATATTTTTTTTAATTTGGCACTGCCGTCTTTCAGCAGTTTTATTTTCCGATTTCTTCTCTTTTTCGATTACATTAGTTCCACAAAAAAGCCGTAAGAAAAATAATTCCCCTCAGGGCCTTTGTCATCTTTTGGGATGCTGTGTGGAGGGTACCTATGGATCCTGCTGGCGAAGTCAAAAGATCACCCTCAACCGTTCTCTGCCGATCTGGCCTGCCACGCAGTTGTTTGGCAGATGCATCCGCCGCCAAGATCCGGACAAACCTAACTTCATGAACCCGGGCACCCCTGCTAAGTCACAAAATATAGCAAACCTCTTGGGGGACTTATAGAAACGTGTTGATTCTCCAATAAATGATTCTATCAGTTCTTCAGAAGCTAACGCAGCTGGATCAACTCTGGTATTTGTATACTCTGTCCTTCTCCAACAACCCATAAAATTAAATTGGGCGAGAGATATATTTTTTTGGTATTTTTAAAATTATGTGACAGTGACCAATCAACGTACAGATCGAGTTTGAATGATAAGCGATACCGGCAGAAAGAGACAGACATACTAGTTCATAAACGAGGAGGAATGGGTGTGTTGTTAACTTAGGTAAAGAAGGTTGTAAACCAACTTAGCATTATGGTCTAAACCATCACATTGACGGTGGCGGTCTTTGTAGATATAAGTCAATATATCTCGAAAAGTAATAAAGACACGTACTTGTTTTTTTTTTCATTATAGTTGTTAAACCATAAATCATGAAATGTGAAAAAAAATCACACCAATACAATAATTATTAAGCATTATATCGTCACTTTACTTCGGGTTGCCGTCAAAATTAAGGCTCCGGTCTTTCTAGTGTTAAAAAAATTAAAACATCGCATTTGGGTATTGCAGTAAATGGGGTACAAAAAGCAATAAACTAATTATCTCTTGCCCTAATAAAGATCATGCAAAAAAACTAACGGACGAAATAAATATGGTATTAAAAAAAACATTATCGCAAAAGAACTAAAAAAAAGAACCCAAAATTATTCATAAGAAACTTACCTGTCAACTTATCTGAATAAGACATAATAGAATCATTTAAAACACAAAATTATGGAATCAAAATCATAATGGATGAAAATCAAAAAATTCAGTTAAATTAGTGAAAATGTTTAAACCAAAAGGACAAAATAATCTTATGAACTACATAATCGAAACAAGTGGAAAACTTAGGAAATATGTCATATCTAAAGAGAAAATAAATATTGGATACCTACTACAGAGTACGGGCGGAGGATACAAAATCAATTATGCAATACTTTCATTGCTTGAAAATTGGTCACTCAGCTATCAACTGCCTAAATAAGGACAAGAATGTCACGTGTCTACACTGCGCCATGGATCATCTCTGGAAAGACTGCCCTATAGTCCAGTCGAGGAAGGAGGTGTAGAGTGTGTGAGTAGGAACCTAAGCGATTCCTTCAGAAACTTGTTCAGGTTTCTAAGGGTGTGAACATACTAAAAGTCCTGACGTCTAGGTGTTGAGATAGCGGGGGGGGGGGGGGAGAAGGTCCCAATTTTCGGGTTTCCGCTTATGTCTCTAAAACGGTGCGTCGCAGAGGAAAAAAAATTGAGAAAAAGTAAAAGGTCTTAAAATTATCTACAACTTCTATTCGTAATTTTCGAAATCCCAGCCGTTTTTGAGTTACACGCCCCACAAATGTGGATATTTTCGAAAAAAATCATTTTACCTCACATTTTTCATCAAACATTCCTTTATATCGTCTAAAATATTCATCAAAGAGAGAAATTTAGTTCAAAGAAGTAATAAAAAAATTATTTCCTTTTAGATTATATATACGTATGCAAATTAATCTCCAACCAGTAAATATTTACAGCAATTTTTAGTTTTTTTAGTAAAATGTCGTCATTTTCAGAAAAAGCTGTTTTTATCTTATTACTGTCTGATTAATTTTGTTTGTAACAGATTGTGGAACTTGGACTTGGATTTAAAATTTTAGTTAAATGATTTTAGTGGACGTTCTACGGAGAACCACATTGATGCGATCATTCAAAAGCCGAGGAGGCATAACAGGAGGCAGAGGTGTTTCGCACAATGTACTCAGCAAGTGGTTAGTTGGTATGAGCGTAACTCATGAGATCTGCATTTCCCTTGAAGAGTTCTGTGGAGTCTTCTTCACGTCAAGTGAACAGCACAACGACCTCGGACAAGCCCGCCGGAGTAGAGATACAGCAGACATTGCCAAACTCAGTCAGTGGTTTGATGCACATGCACATCCTCCCTACCCACAAACCAGTGAAATAATGTCAATTTTCAGTGGAGTCGTCGGAGATGCCACTATAACTTGCTCCGATGCTGTTCAAGTTGGTGAAAAGGCAATTAATGCGATAGTGGGCTTTACATTCTAAGACATCAAGTTGTCCTGCAAAGATCGGGCATTCTCAATGTCTTCTGTCAGTTCGTCAATAAAAATTCACTATGAAAAGGTTACAGTTAATCCAACATTTCTGTTTCAGCGGATGTGTAAAGCAAACGATCAGATGAGGATTTGATGAAATTCTTTGAGTATGAGTTGGCCACATTTTCATTGAAAGTGGGATGCAAAAGACAACTAAATCTGTCCTGTACAGCTTGTTCGAGCCTACCTAAAAAACTGTTCTACTGTTTCAGATGAACATAGTTGTGGACGGAGGATTGCTACTACACAAAGTAATTTGGCAAAAAGATGCCTCCGTTGCCACAATTTGTGATCGTTATATCACATACATCAACCACCACTATCCTGGAATGAATCGCACTGTGGTATTTGATGGGTACACAAACCAAGCCAACAGTATGAAATCACAAGAAAAGATGCGACGATACAGACTGAGAAGGTCAGCTTACATCAATTTGACATAGAACACATCAATACCCGTTAAACAGGAAGATTTTATATCCAATCCTACCAATAAAAGTCACTTCATCTCCTTACTACAGACAAAACTTCGAGAGCATGGGACACAGACTCTTCAGGCCACCGAGGATGCTGACGTCCTTATCGTGAAGACTGCGGTGGAACAATCCTCTAAAAATTCTCTAGCTGTTTTTAGTGAGAATGTGGACCTCACTGTCTTTTTGATTGCTTTCACTCCTTCCACCGAAGATATTCTGCTGCTAAATTCTAAAAGGAAATTAAATTCATTACAACTTCTTCCAAATAAGTTTCTTTCTTTGATGAATATATTAGACGATTATGAAGGAATGTTTGATGAAAAATTTGAGGTAAAATGTTCACACCCTAAGCACCCTGAACAAGTTTCTGAAGGGATCGCTTAGGTTTCTGCTCACGCACTCTTCACCTCCCTTTGGGCCATTCATTGACTGGACTACTAACAAAAACAAAGAAGATAAATGCAAAAATTGTGAATTCCAAAGCAACATATTCAAGTCAACTAACATACAAATCATAAAGCAAAAATTGTACGTATTTAAAAAAAAAATGACTATTGCACAAGGGCGCATAAATACAAATACAAATCATAAAGCAAACAGCAAACAGCTAAAATTGTACGTATTTAAAAAAAATGACTATTGCACAAGGGCGTATAAATTATGAATAGGTATGCACCTACTTTTAAATTCCTAACAATGGTAGCCCTCATGGTATGCTCAAATATTAAAAACTCAATATCGAAATTTATATGTTTGTTTTGTTTTCTGAAACTTCCTACAATTTAGTTTTAACTTTCTGTAAAATTTTAAAACAAAAAAGAATCATTTTAATATTATTAACCTACTATCAAAGATTAAAAATACATTTAATTATATTGTAAAATTTTAAAACAAAAACGAAGCATTCAAATATTAGCCTACTCTCAAAGTGTTAAGGCTTGTGAAATATTATATACACAAAACAAAATTGATATACTTTATACTATGTTTCTTCTCTATAACATTATAACTAGAAATATAATGTCAGTTTATTCAATATTGTCACCAAAACAAATTGAAGTCAACCTTGATGGACTATTTTTGGTATGCATTATTATAATTCATTATTATTCGTGAAGTTATTATTGCTGCGAACTTATTTAAACCTGCATTCAATATCAATTTCAATTTTAACAATGAGTTAAAATAATTGCACATATCAGTATGAAATGCCAATGCCAGGGAAAAATTTCATACTAATATTTTAGTTACACACATTATGTCTTTTAGTTTCATAGATGATGATAATGACATTAATTTTTGTAAGATAAATAACCTGTGCGAATGGCTTCGTAAGCAAGACACAATGAAACGTGAAACGAGTAAACTCAATTTTGTGGAACTAAACGTTAGATCTATAGTTAGGTACTGGGACCTATTTCATGTTTATTTTAAAGACTTTAAATCACATTGACGTACTCATGCTTTGCGAAACTGCAATTCGTTCGGAACTTGTTAATCTTTATGATATTCCCGGTTTCAATTCGTATCACTATTGCAGAAACCATAAATCCGGTGGAGGCATTTTGTTATATGTAAAGAATAACCTCTCCTTTTTGCAAATATTTCTGGACAGTAAATATTTTGAGAACGTTTTTGGAATATTGACACTTCCAAATAACAGTACTTTAAATGTCTTAGCAATATACCGACCTCGGAATTTAAATAAGCAAGCATTTTTGACAGAAATAATCATTGTGTTTGAAAACAATATTAAATCAAATGAAAGTTTAATATTTTTCGCCCATGTAAAATTAAATTTAATACATAAAAATGATGTTATCATTATAAAATATGAAAATATTCTTACTAATAACTATTTAAAAAAATGTTTAAATTATGTTACACGAGAAGTAAAATTATTAGTTCATACTTAGATCACTTTTTTGTGCAAGTAAGCGGAAAGTTCCCCACTGGATTAACCAGT
The DNA here is from genome assembly GCA_929108145.2 of Limnephilus rhombicus. Lineage (NCBI taxonomy): Eukaryota > Metazoa > Arthropoda > Insecta > Trichoptera > Limnephilidae > Limnephilus > Limnephilus rhombicus. The sequence goes on from OV815282.1 coordinate 15,884,308, forward strand.
ACAATCTTTGCGTGCGTGTGTGATTATAATATTGCCGACCATAATACAACAGCTGTAAGCATATTCTAGAAGTCGGTAGATATTTTCAACTCTAGCGATTCTAATAACGTCAAAATTCTTTCGCAAAAACAGATTGATAAACGTATTTTAATTATGACTGGAAATCGCTTCTGAAGGAAACCGAATGATCGGTTATTTATTTAAAAATTAATAATTATTTTGACGACTTGTATAAAAACAGCACTATTAAAATAAGCAAAAAACATAAAAGCCGACCCCATGCCATAAATGATTGAATATCTACCGATGCACTATATTAAACTAAAAAAAAGGGATTATTTATATAAGCGTTGGAAAAATGCCCCAACAAACAAATCCTATGAAAAAGAATATAAGTGTTATCGAAATGTTTTAAATAAATTGTTACTTAAATTAAAAACCTCTTAGTATAGTCATAGTATAATGAAAAATTCAAAAATCTATTTCAAGATTCAAAAAATTCATAGGACGAGTGTAATCAAATTTTTGGTAAGAAATGTAAAAATGATTGTGAATATACAATATTTGATGAAAGATCAGACCAAAGAAAATGTAACTAATGATTTTGTTAATTATTTCTCTGACAGTGTTTGCAATATGTTACATAAATGTAATTACAGGACAACTGCTTTTGAACCAGAGAAGATGCCTCGTAGCATTTACCTACCAAGGGCCAAAATTGCTGATATAGATAGCATTGTGCGGCAACTTAAAAGCTCTTCTTCTGGAATTGATAATATCAGAATGAGCGATATTAAAAAAACATGTAATAATTTTAGCTCCAATCATAGCCCATTTTGTAAATAGAATTTTATTTGAAACAAAAATTCCAGATTACTTAAAATGTAGTATTATCAGACCAATTTATAAAGGAGGTGATCACACTCTATTGGGTAATTATAGACCGATTAGTATTTTACCATAATTCGAAAAAATTCTTGAAAAATACATTCAGTTGAAACTAATTAAATATTTAGAAGATTTTTCTATTATTGATACAAATCAATATGGATTCCAAAAAAGGGTACTGAAATGCTACTTCAAAAATTTGCCAGTTTAATAAATAATGAATTAAATAGTAAAATTTTATTTAACACTATTAATCATAGAAAATTATTGCAGATACTAGAAATCATAGGAATAAGAGGATAACTCCTAAAACTCTTTGAAAATTATTTGAACAACCGTTGCATGAAAATAAGGCCATCGAACACTTTAAGTAAAAAAATAAAAAATTTCGCTGGCGTTCCTCAAGGTTCCATATTAGGTCCAATTTTATATATAATTTGTGTCTTTTATTAAGTACATTTTTAAACACGTAAAACACTTCGTGTATGCGGATGATCCTGTACTAGTGATTTCTCGCAGTGATATAAAATTATCTATTGAACTTTTACAAAAAGATTACATTGAGCTTTTGAGATGGTCTCTTGACTCTGGTTTAATCATACATGTAAAAAAAAAACAAATTGATACGTATTAGACCACCCAATGCTAAGGCAAATATTATTATACCAGAAATAATTACTTATTGTGTACATGTGAAAATATTGAAGTAGTTAAAGAATATGTTTATTTAGGTGTAATTATTGACTGCTTTTTCAAATGGGATTTACAAATAAATAAAGTCTGTGAACGTCTGAGATCTATTGTTAGTAGATTTTGTAAACTTAAATTCTATGTTCCAATATGCACACTTCGAATAATTTATTTATCATTAGCTGAATCTATTATAAGGTACGGAATTACAGCTTGAGGACTTTCCTGTAAGACAAATGTAAATCATGTTCAATCAGTTCAAAATTCATTAGTTAAATTAATAGCTCATAAAAGTTTATACGAACAAAGGCACAATGTTCCGTACTTTTACCAAAAACTCAAATTCTGTAGCATAAAATTATTTTTCAGCATATGAATAGCCCTGTATACATGAATCGACTGGACCACTCTTACAATACTCGATTTACGTTCAATGAAGGACTAATCGTACCTAAGCACTTAAACAAATATGTACAAAGAATACTGGACTACATGATACCTACTTGCTTAAATATGTTACCTGCTAAAATTAAAAAATGTGCAAATAATGTAAAAACTAATATTATATTGAAAAATTGGCTCCCCGAAAGAAATAGTTTGTATTAACATTTTTTGTAGTAAAAAATATATATCTAACTGCATAATAAGTTTTATTTTTTAAACTTCAAAGTAAAAGCACCCATTGATAAACCACTTAAAAGTAGTTAATTGGGACTTTTCTTTTTTCTGTAATATTTTATTTTATTTGATTTCCTGTAATAACTTTTTCTTGCTAATGAAAAAATAAATAAAAAAAAATCCGTGTCAAAAACAAAATTAACCACTTTTGATGTATTACCAAACGATGCAATAAAAATTTTCGATCATTAAAAAAAAAAAACAATATTTTAATATCTAATAAAATTACATTCATAAAAGCTTTCACTTTGTGGATTGTCATAGGTACAGGGATAAAAATAGATACAAGTTATTTTTACGCATGGTAGCTGTTTCGACGTTAGTAAAAATTTTCTAATTATTTAGGAAACTACATTTTTTAATAATTCTGCAATAAGCGTTTTATAACAAACAAAACCGATAAGGCTCTCTGTCTTGCTTACGCCCACTTATTGCAACTAGTTAGAAGAGAGGCAAGTTTTACGACACCCTTTTGAGGCTGTACTTACAGGGTGTTCTATTCTTTTCATTCGGTTCGTAATTTGATTTAAACACACGTGCACCTACATTTCGCAAGTGACAAAATCAAATTATAAATTTGAAATAATAAATAGTTTTCATTATCTTTAATTCGAATCTTTATTAGTAGATTTAAAGATTGTTTGTAATATTTATTACGATATCATGGAGTCTATCAGCGATTTTTTGAAAATATTTCTATCAGCGATTTTGTGGCAAGGAATTTCTTTATCAACGTCAGTAATGTCATTGTTTCACTTGTCCAAGAAAAGTTTGTAAATCGAAATATTTAAAAAGTCTAGATTTTGATTAATTTTAAAGGATTTTTTTTTATATTGAGAAATTTTTTTTGTTAAAACATTTTTATTGAGACGTTGTTGGCTATAAAAATAATATACATGGCAAATGTTTATCAGAAAAACAGTACTTACAGCGAATAGAGAAAGAGCTAAACAAAATATTAATTTTAACATTTTGATTTGATCGTGTCAAGGCGAACGCAAAAAACTGTCTGAATAAATTCGTAATAAGTATTGCATTTTATTGGGTAAATATATATTATTTTAACATAATCCAGGAGGATTAACAAGAGGTAATTGATTGATAACTTTTATCGGCAGGTTTAAAAAATTGACGTTCTGCAGAAAGATGAACCAAATTAAAAATATATTTATAATTATCGCATCGATGGTGAGTGTTTATGGAAAAACGCACAAAATAAAAATACTCTATGAACTCTTCTGCATTCAGCGCCATCAACCGGTTTCCTCCTCTCTTTAAGACCCATGTATACTTCTTCCTCTCCTCAAAAAGATCTTCCACCCAGCATACTCAAAGATGACGTAGACCCTGATGGAAATTTTTATAATTGAAATTATTATTTGGAGTATTCCGAATATCTGAAATTTCGAATTTCGAGTGATTTATAATACATTCCCCTTGAACACTTTCAGTTTTTAAGCTCGTTAAGAGTATTTTATTTTTAAGACAATTTCTACACATTTTCTGAGCTGCAACGATTTTTTTAAAATTCCCTCGATTACTGATTATTAAGTATTAGTACGATAGGAACAATTGATATCGTAAAAATATCTCAGTGTTGATGACAATTATATTTAGGAAGCGAAAATATATGATGTGCTTTCTTTATAAATTGCTACACTTCTGCAATAAAAAATAGTTAAATGAAAAATATTATTCCATATAAATTATTGCAAATAGTTAAATAAATATATATTTTTTTTTAAAATTGCAGTCAAAAACTATTCACGTGTTCTGAATACAATATGATTTAAGCTGGTAGACTGGTGGACTCCTACGCAGATCCATTCCTAAATTAAAATCACTCATGATTTTACAGTGCAAATTCCTGTTGCGGAGTTGTCTGCTAATAGCTAAGTCACATAGTCACGGAGTTGTCTGCTAATAGCTAAGTCATATCGTTCATTTCGTGATTTCGTTCCGCCTCTTTTCCTCGAAATGACGCGTACGCGATGAAACGAAAGTGATGACAGACAGTGCCGAATGAAGCATTCCAATAATGTTGGATATCGGTGTTCACTCGCAACCGGAATTAACATCGCGATATGAAATCGTGACGCGAATTATGTGTGTGAACAGTAGGGATGGACATTTAAAATATACATCGATGTTTTTTTCCGATGTAATGCATCGATGTTGATACGGTGTATTGAGAAATACATCGATGTTTCCAAAACATCGATTGTTTTTCGCAATAGACATGTTTAGGCCTTAAAGAAAACTAGGTAAGTTAAGTACAAGGAAACATATTTATTAAAATTCACAATGACGCAGCAAACACAGCTTTATTTTGTTTACAAATTCCATTTTTTTTCAATCCTATGTAAAAACAAAAGTTTACTTAATCTTTTTCCCTTCAATCGGTTTCTTTGCTCAGTCAAAAACTAGCCCTGCCTGTGAAAAGAGTCTTTCTGATGGGACAGATGTGCCAACAATTGTTAAATACTTAAAAGCTATTTTGTACAGCTTTGGGAATTGTAATTTTTAATCTCTCCATTAATATTTTATATTTAAGGTTTTTTTATGTTTGACTTTACCGGCTTCGCACAAAGGAAACATAACCCATTCAGCCAAACCGATAAATGGTAGGCGTTTTATATTGACTGAACTGATTATTACGTTCCGATTCACGAAACGTCGTAATATGATCTAAACGGTATTGGAAAGAAAAAATAACGCGCTATGTATTCAATTTAACAATTAACCACAAAATAATACGAATGTATACTTTTATGAAACCAAAGTTTCCCAACGAAAATTGAAAAAAAATTTATGAAATTTTGTGAATTTTTTATGAATTATTTTTATATGAAACAATATAAAAATGAGACAAAAACGTTTATAATTTATTTGTCCACCAAAATAAGTGTGTTTTTTATTTTATTTTTCGTTACTATTAATTTTAGATATAAAAAACGCAAGGAGAGCTAATTTTAAAAGTTTACTTTTAAAATTATTCTATTTAAAAAATTACATGGTTATTTCTAATAATAAAATTTGGAAGCATAATTCTAAGCAAAATGAGTTTTTAGTTTTTGGATACGTTTACAAATATTCCATTTATATGGATTTTAATGCAAGCCGAGGCCTATTTTGAAATAAAAAAATTTCATGGTGCAAAAATACTGGTAGATATCAGTTTTCAACCATATGTTCATTTTATGGTCTTGATATTTATTCACTGTTTATAAGAATCGCCAATTTCTCGTAATTTAGTGCAACGTTATCGGAAATGTCAATTTGAAATCGTAAATATTCCCGAATTAAATTTTAGCCGTCCGCACCGGCCGACGCGTGCGACTGCGCTCGACGACTTTGTAGTGAGAATGTCGAGTGAACTCTTATTTCGAAGAAATCGTCTGAACAGGCGGTGAAACGAAAATGGAACATTTCCTCGAGTAAACCTTCATCCGAGTGATATGTGTGAACGCACCATAAAGCGATTCGAAGGAAATCATCCACGTGTTTCTTGTGCAAAAATTCGAGGAAAACCTTTCACGTGTTCTGAGTACAATATAATATAAGTTGGTGGACCCCTACGCAGATCCATTGCTATGTTAAAACCACTTCTGTGTTCATAGTGCAATTTCCTGTTGCGATTCATCTGCTGACGTTATTCGAAGGAAACCATCCATGTGTTTCTAGAGTAAAAATTGGAGGAAAACCATTTTGTGTTCGTGGTGTAATATCAATTAACGCAAGGAACTCGTTTCATGTTCCGAATAATTAGTCAAACTTAGAGTACGCATTTCGAAGATAACAAATCTAATGTTTCGAGTGGAGTTAAAATTTTTGTTTCAAACCATATGTAGGAAAACCATACGCAAATTCAGAAAGTAATACTAATTAAAGCTGGGAACTCGTATGCAGATTCACTCTTGTAAAACTAGTTTTTTTTGTTCAGAATGAAATGATCTAATTCCAAATGTAAAATCATCTGCTAAAACATTTTAAAGGGATACCATTCTCTTATTCGAAGTGCCATTATTACATAATTCTATTTGCAAATGTATGTACTGCCAGAATCAAAGAAAAGCGGTTTTCATGTTCTGAGTGTAGTTGTAATCAACCGCATATAGATTTAATTTAAAGCAGTTTTGTGTTCAGAATATAACGATAAATTAAATAATTAGTTGCAGATTCATCAAAGGAAGCCATTCTTATGTACCGAGTGAAGTTTTACATTCGAGTTACGCACCATACGCTGCAAAATTATGTGGGGCTTATTATTTAAGCTTGTGGACTCCTACGCAGAACCAACCTTAAGTTAAAACCTACCTCGTGTTCTAAACAAAATGTCAAAATTCGAGGCGAGAAGGGATACATTCTCGATTTCCAAGAGCAGTTATAAATTTCTAGATGCAGAATTCGTAAACTTGATTTTTTATTGGAAGAATACTCACAAACTTCCAAATGGCCCCCGATGCCAAAAAGGTTGCCCACCCCTGCGGTTATAGGTATGACAAAATTCACGGTGTCCCTTTATATAACTCTAGACATTTGCTCTCTACTAAAAATAAGTCATGCTTTATTAAACATTTTTACTTATGCCTATTAATTATATTTTTTTTAATATTAGCGCGATCTCTCTAACATTATCTCCCTTTCATATCTCCCTTTCAAACCATCTTTGACTCCTTTTGGAACTCTTATCATACCGTACCGTTATCTTGAGTACTGATTTCATTTAGCGAATTATTACTTAACTCATTTGGGTGAATTTTATCATGAATTTGGAGGATCGTTACACATGTACAAGTGTTTTGTTATTGAACAAAACTATAAAAAAATGTTACAGCATTAAATACGAAATTAAATTATTGCCACTACACCATCTCTTTCTCCCGTACAGCGCCATCCTGCTCACCCAAAACTAGGCGAACCAGGCTGCCCAGACGCCTTCTGTGCATTTCCTACTCTCGAGTCGCTACATAAACCACGTCCCGCAACTAGGAATGGCCTTTATAAAGAGCTGCGAGCCCTAAATTAAACCAGTTCGTCTGTAGCTCGCTCTTGACTAGTACGCTCTCTTAGTTGCGCTTCGTCCTTTGGCACGACCCTCTAAGGAGTATTCTACTACCATAAGTAAAGCACCAACCAGACCCCGACTGCTGCCTTAGTTGCGCTTCGTCCTATGGTACGACCCTCTTAGCAGAACCACATTCAGTTTTGTTGTTCCCAAAGACTAAACAGCAAGGTTCCCTCCGATCCATTGCTCAGTTAATTATTATTATTGTGAATTGATACATTGTGACTATTTTTAGTATATGTGATCTGTGAACTTACTTTAAATAAATAACATTTTACCAACATTGTGTTATAAGAATTTATTTAAAAGAATGTTTAAATTGAAAAATAAAACGATTGTGCTTTTCTTTAATTCGTCATTATATACCTAGATCTAAATATAAAAAATATAAAAACCAAAATCAATTATTTTTTACCTTCTTAAACAAACAACAAGTTTGAAGGCCGGTTGATAAAAATCATGAATGATAATGATGAACACTTATTCTGTAAATGTTAAAATTCCTTATCTTATCTCTTTCAACTTCAATTGGTATGTCAAGTAGCACCCATTTTAAAGGGAAACAAGTACAGCAGTCAAAAATCATATTTAACCAAAGTATTTTAATTATTATATTTAAAAAGATAAGTTTTCAAGTCGCACACTGTGTTTCTATTGGGGGAACGACGACGAAAAGATGAAAAACAAAATTAAGTGATAAAAGCAATAAATTTATTTTATTCTTGACAGAAAGGAAAAAATGTTATTGGTGCAGAAGTAACAGTGGATGTCAGAGTCAGAGGACAACAAAAACGTAAATGGAACTCGACCTGTTAAAATACAATCATTTTGTTGACTTCTAATTTTATCTTATATATAAGTAAAAATGAATCGCTGAATGTGTTGCTAGGTGCATAACTTTCGAACGACCGCACCAAATTGGATAATTCTTTTTTTTTTTGTGTGTTCGTTATTGTAAGGACAAGTTTTTTATAAAACTTCCGGTGAGCTCTGGCATTATGAAATTTGTATAAAAAAATGTTATTGGTGGCACGCGAGGAAGCGGCTATTGCTATGGAAAGCGGGAGAGAGGGTGAGATGGTGGAGGGGAACCAGGGAGGGGAGGGGAACCTGGGAGGGGTGAGGGGGACCTGGAAGTGGGGAGGGGAACTCGGAATGGGGGGGGAGTGGAGTGAGGAGAGGGAAGGTGGAGGTGACGAAGTGGGAACGCGAGAGGGGAATAGGACGCATGAGAAGAAGGGGAGGCAGAAGGGGAACGGGACGAATGGGAAAGGACACTCAGGGAGAAACAATTTCTTTATTAAATGGCATAGCAGCTCATGCTGGGACCAGCTACTATATAATATATTTTAGGGTTTCCGGTCTTGAAGTTCATCTTACAACTTCTTACGTTCATTGCATTGAGGCGGTTTTTCACAAAATAGGGCGCTATATAAATGATCCTATATCATTACTAATCTTTTATATTTTGATTTTCGAAAAATGCTTTCAAAGGAATGGTTTACTGGCAACATTAGAAAATGCTTAAATGTTGAAATAAAAAATATAGACAAAATAAATATAATAAGTTTGTTATAATTTTCATGCAGAGCTGTATGCGACTCGCAAATCACAAGTGGTCGACATGTCGTTATCGGTACAATCTAAAGAGATATGATTAAAACATTCGTGGTACTATCAGAACAAATATTACTTTTTGTTAGAATTTCACGTGCGTGGATTGATATTTTTGACCGTTGGAATTCCCGTATCATCGGACGACCCTGGCCCAAAACGGGGAAGGTCAAAAACTTTTAAAAAAAATAGACAAAGCTTCCTCTAAAATCATGAAAAATGCAATTCTTTAATGACCTGTAATGGTAGTAGACATTTTTTAACATTTTAATGTTTTTAATTATTCAGTTTTGTTGAGTTTTTGGGCTTCGAACCCAAAAATAATTTTGTTGAAAAAGGCTGCGCATTCATTTTTTTTTAGTATAAACCGTTTTACCAAATTATAGACTAGTGCTTCACTGTGCGCAAAATATGAAGATGGTGAGTCTGTCACTTCTTATACATGGTGTTGATAACTGGTGTACGAGTATCTAATCTAAAAAAAAAATTTTGATCTGAGCATTTCGATTTTTCTGTCATTTTTTCTTTTCTTTCAACAACTAAAGGTCCAAAAGATCTTTTGGCTTCAGGTATTCAATTTCAAAGCCGATAAATAGCTGGAATCAAACTCTGACGACTGACTTTTTTAATTTTCACAAAATATAAAACTTCGGACCCTATTTACTAGAAAGCGAAAACACAAATCAATAAAACGTATACCATAACATGGACTCCATATATGATGCTTGTGCTACGATTGGAATTCTTGCTTTTTGTCTGCGTTACAAAAAATGCATTTTACAAAATGAACTTTTCTGAATACTTACTTTGGTCTTATATCCACTTTTTTCCAAATCTGCGCAGGTGAACTGAGCACAATCCGATGTCTTGGGGTCGAAGTATGTTGTTGTAGGACATGCCCTTGAAATGGCAATAGCACCGATACTTGAACAATCCTTGTAGTGATTACAGTCACTAGAATCCGCGAACTTCCCCGCTGCGAGGCACGTCTTGCCATCTGGCCCTGTACCCGAATTTGGTGTAGGGTCTACACACCTTTTAGTTGTCACATCGTACTCCAAATTATTTTGGCAAACAAATATCTGTGGAAATATCTCATCATCGTTAGAAGTTTCTTGATAGATACAGACGTAGTAGAGAGCGGGGTTGCTGGTTAGTATTCCAACATCTCCTACGGCCTTGCAAGGACCAGTTACAGAAGGGCAAACTCCATTAACCAATTTTTTGCGACAGAGATTCGCTTTTGTATCGAAGTAGAAGCCATCGCCACAGTAGAATTCATAAGATACAATATTCACGGAACTTAAACGCTCTGCTTCGGAATTAAATATCGTAAGCATGCTTGTAATATCAGTTGATTGAACAATTGATATCGTTGAACTTCCTGAATCTGTTATGCTACCTGTCGTAGTGATTGTGGATAATGTGGAACTCCCAGAATCGGTTGAACTCTGTTTCGTTGGAGCATCTGTCGTCGAGGAATAAGATACTGTTGAGCTCCCTGAATCCAGTGTGGTATCTGATGTTGGGATAACTGAAACTGTTGAAATTTCTAAATCCACTGTGGTATCTGTCATTGGAACATCTGTCGTTGTGGAATAAGATACTGTTGAGCTCCCTGAATCCAGTGTGCTATCTGATGTTGGGATAACTGAAACGGTTGAACTTTCTAAATCCACTGTGGTATCTGTCGTTGGAACATCTGATACTGTTGAGCTCACTGAATCTAGTGTGCTATTTATCGTTGGAACATCAGATGTTGTTGTAATTCCAGGGTCAACTATGTCCTCAGGAACGCACAAGTGATATTTTTGGCAGTCGAATGCATCAGGGAACAGGCCGACTTGGTAACACTTAAATTTGTATCCATTGCTTGGTGGAGTATTGCAACCTGGATTTGAATTAGTAGTGCATGTTCCAGAACTACACGTGGTGCCATTAGGACAAGGTCCCAACGGGACTATAATGTATTCATTAATCCCAATTTCGATGCACTCGAATCTCTTATCACAGCCATCGCATATTGGCCCTGGTTTGATACAGTCCGCCGGACTAATTGCAAAGTTCAATCCATCATATTTTTGTCGATAAGGGTCATGAGTATAATCCGGAAATTCTTTTGAAGCATAAACCTAAAATCAAATCACAAAGTTATTTCGTAGAGGAAACATTATTTTTTCACAGCAAAAAATTGTTCAAAAGTGGTTAAATTTTTTCACAAATCTGATTGCCAGAGCCAATGCTGTCATTCAATTAGCAATTAACATTCTTTGCAAGCAATATATTATATTACTTCATGCTTATATTGTTGTAAATGGCATATAAAAAAAAGTTATAAAATAGGTGCTTTTATGCCAAAACAGGGTCCTAATTGCCCATGTTTTTCATTCATAAACCCTAAGACAAAGGGTTGTCATATTAATGCTTAATGATAAAATAAAACAAAAATATATTTATTTATGGTACTTACAGCAGTTATAGTTATAAGAAAACAGAACATACATGTGTACATTTTATTTGTCTTTGCGGTACAGGTTCTCAATACAATCTGACGTTAAAATCGTGGATTTTCATTCATTTGTTGCGTGATAACTTATTGGGTAAAAAAATGTAAGTAATAAATAATCGAGATTTCGAAACCATAATCCGGATTACTTTTAGATCATTTGCGGTAAACAAGATTATATTATCATCGGACTTAGAGAAAAAAGGTCATAAGTTCTATCTTAAAATATTTATGTGTAATAATAATAGTAATAAGTTGTTTATTTCAGCCGAACAAAGCGGTGGGTGCAATACTCTGTCAGCCATATAAAAGTATACATTACATAAAATGGATTTAACAGATAAAAAAGAAAAAATAAAATAATATAAAAAAGATTTTAAAAAATATATATATATATTTAGTACTCGTATATCTACTACGGGGGCTTCAGATGAATTCTCCATGTTTCGTGAAGAGGCGCGCCCTGCCACTGGGCCACGGCCTGGACGAGAGAGTTCTCCGATCTTTGGTAGCGCTGACTCACCCCGGCTATTCTGTGGCGCATCAAAGCGGCGAAGCCATGTACCCTTCCTTCTGCGAACATCTGCGATCTGCGAGGCACTGCATCGCCAAGGTAGGCCGAATAGTGCCCTATATGCTTGTATTGTACTCGAAGTGTGTTCATGATGTCTTGTGAGTATCTTGTCCCTAGTTCACCGGTGTAAAAGCTCATGCAGTAGCTCTGGAATGTTATTTTTTTTAAAAACAAACTAAGGAGATAATTAAAGTAAAGATCAAAAAAATTTATTCTCCTAACAAATCCCTTGAATTCCCGACTTTGTATGTTACTGAGTAGGTATCCTGTTGTTTGAATTTGGATGGTTGTCATTTGACACAAATAGTTTTTGTGACTCAATTCTGATAAATGGTTAATAAAATGGTTCGTAATGTAATGTAAAACATCCCCAATCTTTCTCATTACCACCTCAAATTACCGCCACCCCGAGAACCATTTATTGGATAACCAACACCCCTGCCAAAGGTCACTACAAGTGGTTTGCTCTGTTTGGTGACTTGGCAGGGGTGCCCGGGTTCATGGGTTGAGGTTTGTCTAGGTCTTGGGGCCCAATGTGTTTGTTCACCTACTGCATAGATAGGAAGAGCTTGTTAGAGGGAGACGTAACCTAGATCTCTCTAGTCGGACTCTCTCGACCCATCGCCTTACACCCTCAGTGGAAGGGACGGATTCATATGTCCGTCATTCCTAGACACAATCACCTCCCGATTCCTACCTTTTCATTCCTACCGATCCAGACTACCCACCCCTCATACCTTTTTCCTTCCCAGAGCTTCCTCTCCTTCCTTTCCCTAAAAAACCTTCCACACAGCATCCCTAAAGATGACATAGGCCCTGAGGGAATTTTTGACTATTGTGTGGAGCGAATGTAAAAAAATAATGTTTACTTTCGGCCTCCATTTCCATCACCTTCACAATACACGTAAAATTGGGGATGCCATAGTCCTACTGGCTCTGAGCAGTAGGGATTCCAGTGCCAAAATGACTTATATGCATAAAATATTATATTTTTAACTAGACTGGCTAGCCTGGAAATAATTTTCTTAAAACAATTATAAAATCAATAAATTTCTCCAAAACATTGTTACCTTGGAAAGCTAAAAAATCTCTTCAACCCATTTAATTAAAATGTTAGTCATGAGTATAAAAACATATTTCTCGAACAAAAAACATGCAAAGGTTCTAAAAACTGGATATGAAAATTTCTCTGTTCCTTTTGTTTTTTTCCTATTTTCTGTTTAGATAAATTATTTATATATTTAACAATATTTCCACATTTCGGTCTTTAGAACAAAACCTAACCAGCCTTGAGTAACCAATGCTAGGCGGCGCTGATGTTATTTTCCACTGATTTCAATCACTAAACTTATCAGCTACTCGCTTATAAATATTACACAGATTCGTAAAATACATGAAGCGATGAGTATGAAATTTTGAGTAATTCACCAACGTTCATAGGTTTATCGTAAAACTTTGTATTTAGGCCATTTAAGGATATTGAATGAACAAATAATCAACTCCAGAATTACTTTACGTGTTTTATTTTAAGAAAGTGTAATATAAAAAAATACTTCTTTTATTTTGGATGATTCAACAGGACAAGATTTAGGGAGGCAAAGATTAAAGTATAAACAGTATACACGGTGCACACGGAAACTGGTGAATCTACACCACAATATAAAGTACCCAAAAAATATTTATTAATTTTTTCGGAAAAAAAAGGGTTAAAAATAACGTTTGAAATCGGGCTACACTTCGACGATTCTTAAAAGACAATATTATTACAACGGCTGATATTAAGCCCCTGGCGACCGATTTTTTTCAAATTTGATCTAAAAATTCCTCGTACCTACACGAAAGGTCAAATCAAAAAAGTTATGGCAAAGAATCAACTCCAAATTCGATGTAGATTCACCAGTTTTATGCTCTCTTTCGTTTGATACTCGTACTACATATAAATCTCTAAAATACAAAAATGGTTTACCAAACCAAACAAAATGGACTAGGTTGCTTTTATAGACTGATAATTTTTTAATTGTTAACGAAATGCAATTATCGTATTCATCACATAAACCTAAAACCAACAGATAAAAACGAAGTTATAACGTCTATTTATCCACATCGTTGCAAGTGAAATCGATGCATTTCTTAGTAACAGAATCAAAGTGCATCTTAGGTTCGCAAGCCTGAGGCTCTGGAGCATCCCCTGCTGCGGCGCATACGTAGCTGCTGAAGCAATCGTCGGGATCGTAGAAGGTGCCCGCTGCCTTACACTTTCCGTCCGCACCTGCTGCAGCGGTTGGTGTTGGGTCCACACAAGCCCTCTGAGCGACACTGTACTCCTGGTTACTAGCGCATGCGAAGATCTGCGGGTAGTTAGAAGTGCTGTTGCCCTCCCTGGCACAGATATAGTACAGTGCCGGGTTGCTAGCCAGTACCCCGACCTCTCCGGAAGACTTACAGGCGGGCGCTGGGTCTGGACAGTCACCGCCGACGAACTTTTTGCGGCAAAGCGTGGTCCTTGAATCGTAGTAAAACTCTTTTTCGCATTTCAGCGGAATTGATACCGGATCTACGGCAGTGGCTCCTGGGACGCACATGTGGTACAGCTGGCAGTTAAACGCGTCCGGGAACAGACCAGGCTGGCGACAAACAAACCTGTACCCGATGATGTCTTCATCGCAATCAGGGTTGTGGTTTGTGGTGCAGGATCCGGTGGCTTGAAGACAAGTACTGCCCTCTGGGCAGTCATCCAGCGCTATTATGATGAAGCCGTTTCCGATCTGAATGCACTCGTATACCTTGGCGCATCCATCGCAGATTTTACCTGGTTTGGTGCAATTTTCGGCTTCCAAGCGAATCAGGGATCGACTGTTAAGATCAAATTCGTAAGTGACGCCTTTTTCTAATTCTTCTGGTACAATATATTTTAAGAAGCCCCTGGTTTCGGCGACCTGTGAACATAGTAATAAAAAGGTTGATAATCACTCATTTTGATTCATCGTGCAGATGTTAGTGACGGGTAAAGCAAACGCTTTTCGATTAAAAATTTGTGAATTTTTTTATTTAACTAACTACCATATATATCATGATGTCATCCTAACCATGTAAAATTCACCCGCATTTTGGAGGACGTTTTAGATTTATGTTTTAGTTCTCATTTTTACATTTGAAAGTAGAAGCAAAAAGTTTTAAAAAAATTGATGAAAATGTAAAATTTCTAAAACTGTAATTTTACAACCTTGAAAACGTCTGGAACTTGGTATTTGTTTTAAAATTTGGTACTACTAAAATAAATCTGTATAAGTAGTTAGTTCATCGAATTAGGTAGATTATTTATCAAAAAGAATCAGTAAAAAGTGTGGTTCATTTTGAATATCAAGTGGATTTTTTTTTATCGTCGTAAAAAATACTATTTTCGGTTTTTCATCTCTGATTTAATCTCTGACTCAATGAACTTGGATTTGCTTTGAATTTAAGCATCGTTTTTAAAATTAGAATTGGTGTGTCAAGAATATTATTAATATTCATAATATTATTATATTAATATTCGGAATATTAAGAATATTATTCAAACAAGCGATACATTTTTTTTTCTAATAATGTTTCATATATAAAAATACTTATCAGAAACATTTTTTTTTTCTAATAATGTTTCATATATAAAAATACTTATCAGAAACATTTTTTTTTTTTCTAATAATGTTTCATATATAAAAATAGTTTATCAGAAACAAGTTCAAACTATGTAATTATTATTACGCATATCAGCTGTTTCACCCTCCGAAGGCATTATAAAACTGGGGTCATACCACTTACAGACGACGTACTCGTGTTTATATTATTTTAAATAGGCACTTATGATGAAAAATATTTAATGCTTTTATTTTTATTACCTACGCCCTCACTAATTTTAGAGTAAAACGACTAAAAATATTAATATCTATTGCTCTTTTAAAGTTTCCCCAATTACTGCATTGTTTAAATTTGACTGAAGGTCGTTAGTCTTAGTAAATTATAAAAAGTAATTATTTTTGGATTACTTACTACAGCCGATAACGAGAGAGCCAGCAACACCAAACAAAGGGAACGACACATTTTCTATATTTTCGAACAGTACCTAAATATTGGATGAATTTGATATAACGCTCTGCTCTATTTATACTAAGTAGATTATCTAACGGATTCCGTAAATCAAATAAAGAGGCTATCAATCGATAGCTGTATTCTTGCCAAAAGGTTTTCTTTTAAGTTTTGCAATTTCCATAAACTTTCAAAATATAAGACGAAACGACGTCGGTACTAAAACAACCCTTGGAGAATCTTGACCACTTACACGAAACACTTCAACTCTTGCTGGTCTTCTATTTCAATCAAGTTTTTTTTTAATGTTCTTTATTCAGTAAAGTTTATACATTACAGTAAATGGATAATTTTTTGGCCATCACACTAGGCACATGCCCGTGTTGTAGTGGCCCGTGTTTCTTGTGTATTGTCGGTTATAAATTGTTTTGTGTGTAATTCGTATGAATCCTTTAATTTTTTTTTAAATATTACGTAAATCATATTAAATAATGTTATCAAACAGTATTAAAAGCCTTGCGTCTATCGTACAAACTCGATTCACAAATAGATTCGAACGGAAGTGCTGCCATCTATATTGTTAATACGCTTAAAAAACTACTTTTGTAATTCGGTTTCGAATTCAAGAATTCTTCAAAGGATAGCGCCACTGACGTTAGCAGGTCGCACGAAGACGTGCTCCCCTCGGTATAACTACTACGGAATTGTACAATTTGAGTATCTCTCCGGATATGGAAAGATTAACGGTAATACTTAGAGTTGTATATAATAGTATTACGCTGCTATATATTACAAATTACGTCATTGCCTGTCGCGGTTACTTTGTCCCGGTGACTAGTTGTCACTGGATTATAGTGGATACGAGGAGCCGGCTATTTTTGGAACCACTTACTATCGGATTTAAAAATGGTCACCAAAACTCAAACTGGGCGAAGCCGAACCAAAAGCCGCCCGCAGGGCCTAGCAGCAAAAATCTGCGGATCGAGTTTTTAACTGTTAGTTTTTATTATTGTGATTGCTGTTTCAGCTTACAAGGCCATTCTCAAAATGTGCATAAACCACTTCGAGACGACATATTGATATGATTATATATACCTCTATTATTAAAAAAATACAAATCTTTTGCCTAAGATTCCGATACTGCCCTCCGCACCATCCAGTCTAACCTACCATTATGGCTGATCATTCGCTGAAACTCGCTGACAATTTGCATTTAACGGGGAAAATTATAAATTTTTTTTTTAAATGGTGCTGCATCTATTTGATATGACGCAGAATGAAATGTTGAAACATGCTTTCCTGGAATAGCAAAACCAGCGTGGAATACTAACCTTGTATATAACTGAGAAAAGAAAAGGGAAAAAAGAATTTCGAGTGCCTGAAAAAGTTTGTTAGTCCTGGGTAGAGAGATCATCTGTACTTAGAGTCACTGATCTAGACTTAATTCATCTTTGTTTCAGGTGCTACTTGTATTGCTCCTGTCCCCCTCGGTATCTACTATTTAATTATGTTTCACATACATAAATGCTTTTTTATTTTCTTACTTTCCATACTTTGGTGGCGCAACTGAACCGTACATTATTATGTATCTTCATTCCCCCATAAAGAGGGGGTCAGAGAGACCCTGTCCGTGCATATCGCCTTCCCTGCATCATCATCTGTGTGGTGTGGCCTCCCCTCCCCCCCCCCCCCCTTCTCCGGCAACCCGAAGCTCATTGGAGGGGACCCACCACTTTCCCAACGGCGTTATAAGGAAACATATGGTTTCCTCCTTCACCGCACACGTCAAGACTCTACTTTTTTTGAACGAAGCTACATTTATTTGAACGACTCTAGACCCTCCAATGTCCATGCATACGGGGTTAGTAAGCAGTATGCAAGTACTTACATTAACATTATACAAAAGATAAATAGAAGTAGCAGCCCGTGGAATAATTCTTCTGAAATAGGTAACATCAAAAAGAAAGCTCACCTTTTCCTCAGGGTCTTCGGAAACTTCCCCCCTCTCTCCATATATCGGGAAGCCGGCTAAAGGACGGCAACTTTGTCTGCAATAGCCATGAGCATTCTTATTGGGACTGATCAATTTCACAAAAGAAAGAAAAAATGTAACTAATTTTGGGCGTACGCCCAAAACACACCTATATCAGCTATATCTCAGGAAACAAGATACTTGCCTGATCAATGATAAATTTGAATTAATTTTTTCTACGAGTACCTACCTTCTATGTTACCAAATTAATCAATATGCAGGTAGAAATTTTAACTCAATATCGTCTAAATAATTTAGACTATTTGATAACCCCTGAATGTTATTTTAATAGTTGACAAAATAATTCTAATGAATCAGATCTTAATCAATATTTTAAAAACAACAATTTTGCATTAACTGATTGCTAAGAAGATAATGTAATCAATTCACTAAAATGTAATTCTCGAATTATTGTAAATGCAATGGCTTATTTTATCTTCTATCTAATGATCTTTTCGTGTACCTGAGGTTTACCAAGAAAATTTTATTGTTGTTTTTTTTTCAATTTATCTTGATACCGTAATCCGCGTTCGGGTTCAAATAAGGAGACACGTAAATAGTGGGGTATTCTCGTATTTAGATTAATTTATCTATTTTACGTGCAAAAAATACGAATGCAAAATTGGGTATCTTGCGATAAAGTAGGTAGCTACCTATAAAACATTTATTTTTTTATTTTTACATGAACATCGCACAAGAGTCCCAGCTGCTCCCGTCTGGAGCCAGTGGGACTATGGCATCCCCAATTGGGGTATGTTGTGAGGCTGAAGGCAGTGGGGAGGGGAAGGAGATAGGGAAGAGGAAGGTGGGGAAGTGAAATCAATAGTGAATTTGGCAGGCTAATAATGAATAACACTGAATTTGGCAGTGATAATCTTCTAAATCTGGATCTATTTATTATCCTGTGAACAGCAGACCCCGAGTATCTTCCACGGAAAGTACCGTATATATACTAAATATTAACTAGACAGACCTTGACAGTGACCGGACAACTCAACACATTCTTTGAAAAGTCATTAAAAGTGATGAAAAAATAAATAAAAACTTGGTTAAATAGGTTACGTTAGGTTAAGTTATGGACTATTTTTCCATTTTTTCATAGCTTTAACGACTTTTCAAAGAGGTGTTGAGTTGAGTTGATTCTGAGTTGGCATGAAACTGAAAAAACACAAATTGATTAATTTTTTTGAACCTCTGGATTGGTAGTCAAGAATCTTAAGAGTTCTTAAAAATGGCGCATGACATTTTTTTTAAATCTTTTTTTTAATGAAATGAAACAATTACTTTGTTTAAAACCACGATTCATAAAGAAATAGAAAGTGTCATTTTTGTCTCTAAAATCTGACAGTAACAGAGAGAAAGAGACATTTTTGAGTCTTTCTCTCTATTACTATGTAAAAATTTTATTTCATACTTTTTAACGGTTCCTTTACTTTATACTAGCTGGTACCCTATGCTATTCAAAGAAATAAATTTATTTTCCCTGCGTGTCCTTTCCCGTGCGTCCCCATTCCCTTCTACTTTCCCCGAGTTTCCCCTCCCTCGTATCTTCCCTCTCCGCGAACCCCACTTTCCTCCTGCCTTTCCTCTCTGCCGCAAAAATATATGAAATACACATTTTCATTTATACGAATTTCATAACGCCAGAACTTTATACATATACAGCCTATGTTACTCGTAGATAATGTAGCTTTCTATTGATACAATAATGTTTAAAATCGGTTTAGTGGTTAAAAAAGTCAGTGTTATAATCAAAGTTATTGTTTTATTTAATTAAATATATCAAACCACAAAGTGACTGCTTTTCACCAAAATATTTTTTCTTATTTTTCCTACTAGCTATTAGGTAAGGGAACGTACCCATACTATGTAACACGTTTAGGGAGGGGGGGGGGGGTCTTCAATGTGTCACGCTTGGTACAAATGAGCGGCGGCGGGCTTAGGTTTTTGGTCACCGGAGGGGGGGGGGGGGTTAAAATTTCAACAAGTTGGTCACGTAGTATGGGTACGTTCCCTAAGGTTCTTAATTTTGTTCACATTCATGTTTACGGATTAAACTTTGATTTAAGTCATTATTATTATGTATATATGTATATATATATATATATATTAATATGTATATATATTAATTTAGATAGCAATTTTTTTTAAATCTCATTGTTTGCAATTAATTTTATCTTGCAATTCATTCATTGCTAAGCGTCTTAATTTATTTAGTTAAAACACGTCATCACAGATTACATGTTCCATTATCTTTTGTGGTTAAAATACAATCGTTCAAAATTAATAAAACATGTTAGATAGTTCTAATCCCACGAAATACATCAATCTCCTATTACAGATCTGACCAACATTTTGTAAATTTATTCTTAAATTATTTGTTTTACCGCCAAAATCAAGATTTAAAGTAAAAAACTAATTAAAAAAGTTATAGTTAACTAATTTTATTATTATTTTATATTAATACCGCACAAGAGTCCCAAATGCTCCCAACCGCCTGGAGCCAGTGAAACTACGACATCCCCAATTGTGGCTGAAGATAGTGGGAAGGGGATGGAGACAGGAAATAAAAAAGAGAAGAGAAAGGTGGGGGAGTATCTGGCTGTTCAGAGCTGGTCACCAAACAAGGCTAAAGCCATTTAAAGCTACGTTTCAATTCTGAATGGTGGTTTACACCATTCATACTAGGAGTGATTCCATTCTGTAACGTGCCGCAAGCATAATTCATGTTATTTTTAATGATTTAATTGCGAAACAAAACAACTCAATCAAAAAACTTTACCCAGCACACCTGGATTTGAACCTGTGACCTCCGGATTACTAGTCGAAAACCTTACCCCCAGATCACGGAGGCCATAAATAAAGCATTTTTTTAGTAAAAACTCAATGATTAATTTTCTGGTATACCTAGCATACCAAACTAAGCCACGCAGCAGGTGTGCAGACGCATCCGCCGCCACCTGAGCAAACCTCACCCCATGAAACTGCTAAGTCACCAAAAGTAGCGAATCACCCGGGGTGACCTATGTTAAAAGTGTTGGTTATCTAATAAATGGTGCCCTGGACGGCAGTTGCACCCATACCCGCCTTATTGCTATTCATATGTCTGTAGCAGTATAGCAAAACTTGATATGTCCGATTTTTTGGCAAAATCAGATTATGGGCTTGATACGTAATTTAGTAACATTTCTTCAAGTTGGCAGAAGTGGATATGTCTGTGGTGAAGGTAAAACTGTTAAAAATGAAATGGAATTATATGATATGTCAGCTGCGGTACTTATTAGATATGGCAGAACTTGATATGTTACATATCAAGTTCTGCCTAATACCATACCCTAGGTCGAGGATCTCTGAATATGGGTAGGCATTTGGTGATATGTCACATTTTTTATTTAATAAAAAATATTTTTTAATGTAATAAATATTTTTTAATGTAATAAATATTTTTTAATGTAATAAATATTTTTTTATGTAAAATAAATAAAACTTTGATTTCTTTTACTGTTTTAGAAAAATAAACTAATATCTTATTTTTATGCATTGCATGATATGTCCATTTACTTTGTGTTTTTGGGTTAGCAAAACATGATATGTCTACTGTTTTGAAGACAATCATTAAAAAAAGGTATTCACTTAATCAATTAGCTAATACCGGTTAAACGATATTAATAAATTCCATTGCACATGTAATTTAGTAAGTTGAAAAAAACATTGACAATTCACTTAGAAAATTTCAAGAATTTAGGGGGCCTTTCAAACTTTCAAAATCCTCTACTAAAAAATTAGGCAAGATTGACATATCAAGTTTTGCCATACTGCTACAGTTGTATACTTACATATATTATTACAAGCAATAATTGTCAGCCTGAAACACTCATTTACATTGAAAAATCTCCCGAGAAAAGATACTTGCCGCCAACGGGACTTGAACCCGACAGCCCCCATAGCTCAGTGGTCAGAGCATTCGACCGGCAATCGGAAGGACACGGGTTCAAGTCCCGTTGGCGGCAAGTATCTTTTCTCGGGAGATTTTTCAATGTAAATGAGTGTTTCAGGCTGACAATTATTGCTTGTAATAATTGTTACCCTTTGTGCTATGCATAAAAATCTTGTCTAAACGTTAGTTTATAAATTAAAAAAATAATAACTAACATATATTACAAAATTTTATAAACATTAATTTTTTGAAACGAAAAATGACAATCTTTGCAAATTACCCCGTGCTTAGTAAATTTATTGAAGTAATTTAAAACAACATGTTAGAAAATGTAGGGATAATAAATAAGAAAATAAAACGCTTTGTTTCGAAAATTGTTAAAAACAAAAATGTATTTATCTAAAGAAAAAATCAAAACAACACAATATTACAATAATTAACGCCTACTTTAACATAAGATAATGGGACAGATGTTGATATTTACAAGATTTACTCTAGATTCTTAATACTAAAAGACGGTGTATGAGTATGAATATTTCCTAAACCTAATTTATCTTCTATCATAGTATTATATAACTAAAGCATTAAAGCATTCAAATATACATAACTAAAACAAACAACGATAGAAAATCAATAAAGATAACAGAATGAGAATTTGAACAAAATGCCTCTATAAAAAATAAAATAATTAAAAATTTCTGCCTACTATTTCAGAAAAAAATATTTTATGTAAAACAATTATTCATTAATGTAACACAGGTGATGATCTACACTTATAAAAATAGATAAATTGTTATAGTGGCTAAAATCAGTGCTTTCTGGAAATCCGTTGTTCAAAACAATAAATTCTAATATCTGTTCTAAATGTCTTCAAAAATAAAATTTTACCTTCCAACAATACATAATTGGAATTTTTTAAGATATTTGTTCAGTTTCTGATTAAAAACAAATACAAGTTAGTGTCAATAGGGAAGGGATCGATGACGCTAGTTCCTCGGAACATCTTTCAATTGAAATAGCAGTAGAACGAGGATAGCATTCCCACCCAACCCGATTGCAATCCGTCAATTAAGATAGGAGAATCTATCAAATGGACCGCTCATTTCACAGAGTCGAGGGTGTTTTTCAGGTAATTTGGAGCTCAAGATCAGAGGTGGCTGCCAAATTCAACCGTGGGGCGCACTTGTGATTTGTACATGGTTAGCAGTTGTGTACTATTAAAGTATCTGCGGGCCCTGTACAGTACGCCCAGTTTTTGAGAGGCTAACTTTACTCTGGCTTCGATGGAGCCTCCATATCTGAGCTGGTCACTGGTCACAGCTGGTTATACCAAACATATCAATGGAGGGCCTGATCGGAAGATTACTTCCTTTGGAGGAGACTAAATTTTAATTTCGATCCCTTTTAGACGTAATCAGACATGATTAGACCGTCAATTCTTTGCTTCAAAGCCCTCCGAGCCGTTGGACTTAGTGAGCCCTTTGGGGGCGTATCAAATAAATAGCTATCATGGACTGTACTGTCATCTGCGTAACAATGAATTGGTGCACACGACAAAAGGTTGTTGGTGTGCAACAAAAACAAAATCGGAGACAGAACCGATCCTTGTGGGACGCCAGCATTTATCGAGTATGAGGAAGAGGTGAAACCATCGGCTATCGTCTGAATCGTCCTCTCCCTCAAAAAGTCGGCAATCCACGTACACAAGGATGCGGGAAGTCCGTAAGAAGGCAGTTTTGTTGACAAGTCCTCGGTGCCAAACCCTGTCAAGGGCCTTGGATATGTCCAGTGCAACCGTTTGGATTTCACCGAAACGTTCCAGGCACCGCCCCAAACATGCGTCACATATGCGAGAAGATCACCGCACGAGCGGTTCCGCCGGAACCCATATTGACGGTTGTTAATAATTTTGTTCTTCTCGAGGTATGTGAGCAGTTTGTCATTGATTCACCTTAGACAGAACCGATGTGATTGCTATGGAACGGTAGTTGGCCGGGTTGAATCGGTCACCCTTCTTTGGAATAGGATGGATAACTTTTTTTTTCCAACCAGAGGGCACAGAGCCAGACTTCAGGGACATTTTAAAAAGCTTCGTCGAAACTGGAGCTATTTCTGCAGTACTAGGGCAGGTATTTCGTCAGACCCACTAACTTTATCTTAAAACATGGAGTACTTCCCGATGCCGGATCCTCAGCTTTTTCGTACTTTTTTGTGAAAACCGCAGTGAGGAACCGACGTCTGGACAGCACCTTGGTCATAGAGGGTTGAGTTATCCGCAAACATTTTTCCTAATAGGTTAGCCTTTTCGGTGGCGGTGTTTGCCAATGCGCTGTCGGGTCTGGTAAGAGGTGGCAGACTGGATTTTCAGAAATTGTGACCCATTGAGCCCGCAAGTGGCCAGAATGCTCTGCTGCCATGCGGACGTGCAGACAGCTTTTTGCTGATCTGCAGGTCGTGCTCGAATTTTGACCTATTTATGATTCTCTTGGTTTCCTTTGCCATTTTGTTGTAAGCTGTTCTGTCTTCGGATGTTCTAGATGTGTTTAGGCTCGGTAAGCCGCGTTTTTTCGTCGCACTGCTTCAGAACATTGTCGACTGAACCACGGCTTTGAGCCCAAACCAGTTTCTTTAACGATAGATTAGATGAAGCCATCTATCGCGGATGTGATGACTTCACCAATTTCCTGGGCACATCTTGAGGGATCCGAAGTCCGAAAACAGACAGCTGACTAAGGGAAAGCATTAAAATGTGCCCGCAGATCGAACCAATCTGCTGACCTATGGTACCACACTTTTCTCTTCAGCCTGTCATTTGGTGGTCTGAAGTTTACAGGGATTGATGTCGTCACCAGGCAGTGGTCGGGCGATCCTAAAGGTGCTGAGACTTCAATCCTGTAACCGTGGCACAGTAGTTAAAATTAGGTCTACCAGATTGGTGAGTCTGGACATCAGAAACCCTTGTAGGTTCCTGAACCAATTGCTCCAGTCTGTGGCAAAGGGCAAAGGATTCCATTTATTGTCCAGCCGAGTCTGTTGATCCTGAGAACTTCAACCAAGGTTCGTTATGAACAGTGAAGTCCCTCAGGACTACAAACTCTGCCGTAGGGTAGCGGGGCAAGAGGTCATCAATAGTATCGCTTATATGTTTAAAGAACTCCGACGTGTCTGATTCGCTAAGGTTCGGTGAGCGGTATAAACACCCGTAGAATCTTACTGGCACGATTGACGCACACCCACTTTACGTCGAATCTGGAGTTTTCCAGATTCGAGAGTCGTACTCAGTTGATGTCAACTCGGCTGAAGAGACAGACACCTCCCTTGGGTCTGAATTTGCCTGCGAGGGTGTAGCCCGGGCAGTCCAGATAGGAGGGGTCTGGAGGCTTGGCTATCTGTGTTTCAGAGAGAGAGAGAAGGTTGGGACGTTTGACGTGCAGGCCGCGAATGTTGGTGAAATTCACCAACAGTTTTGGCCTGCACTGGGGACTGCGACACTCCGGACACGGGGGGCTTGATTAACAATGGCGGACTAGGATGTAGTATGTTCATGAATGTTCGATAAATTTAAGGAAATATTATTATGTAAGTATGAATAAATACGTACTGACTCGTTTATTGCATAATTTTAAACGTATGCAAATAATTCAACCACAAAAGAAAATTTTTGTTAAAAGAACTCCCGAAATGGAAGATTTTGAGCAGGAAACCTGTTGGAATTAGATATCACCACTGACTTTTATTTGTACTACTTTAAAATATGTAAACTACGTAGATTTTAAACAATATATCCCACAAAAAATATAAAGGAAACCAACAATCATAAAATAATAAATTCGTAGTATTTATATAATAAAAAAAACAAGTAAATATCAAACGCCAATTGTTTCAATACAAACGATATTGTGCCATAATTTAGTGGTACTCGCAAGTTAATAACCTTTTCTTCGATTCCGTTTACATTGGTGTTATTTTGCGAAATCGTGATATTTTTTCATGTCAACTTTTGCATTGGAGATACTTATCATCTGGTAAAATAAAACAATCTAAAAACTTAACAAATAATCAAACATTGAACTATTAAGGTGGCGAAAAAAATCACACAAATTATAAAACATAAATTACCATCAACGATAATTAAAATCTATAAGAGTTCTGCTACCAAAAAAAAACAGTATTTCATTTTGGGATATGTTCAAAAACAACGCATCTATTTGAAACTGAACGCCAACGCAAAATTTCTAAATAAATCATGAATCTGATATTAAAAGTGACTTGACGACAAAAAGTTAAATATATTGTTATGAATGGTTTTAAGCAATATTAATTTCAAGATTTTTTTTCACGTCCGTTTTTCAGACTTTAACAAACGTGGACTGATCTCAATATGGAAGATAAACCCATGAATTCCAAAATCTTTAAGGTCATGTGGAAAAATGATTAATCACTAAATATAATTGGACAGTTTTTGAAGGGATAAAACTAACCTAATGCCTAAATGTGACGGCTCATATCAGACTCAGAATTTCCTAAGCTCGATATAATCGACAATGAACAAGTGATTTTTTTAAGATTTACATGGTGTCTAAATGATGACTTTTATATCGACAATACAGAAAAAAAAAAATTATGAAGAAATCATTGGCCCATCAGGTTTTAAAAAGTTAGCAGAGGTTCTAGAATCTACATGGAATGATGAATATCTGTATTCTTAAAACATAACTGATCTAAAAGTAGCTGATGGAAAAAATAATTAATTGCAATAAATCCAAAAAAAAATAGTTCGTAATTTGAATTATTTTCACTATCACACTACAAAAAGGCTAACGACTAAAGTCTATTGGTAAATCAGGTGTAAACGTCTGTAATAATGATCATTTGTAGGAAAATATTGGAACACTTATTTATCTTTAAACACAACAAATAGTCAATCTAGGCATTGGCAAATCCATAGAACACAGAGATGATTAAAAGGAAAGAAGATTGTCAATACAACTGATACTTCCACATAGATAGTGGTCTTTTGAAGACGTTTACGTGGCCATGTTCCTTACCACCGATCACAAACACATACAGAGGTATCACAACATCGGAAGTAAAGCAAGTCATGTCATGAGCTTCCTCTTCGGCCATTATTTCCTTGGACTTTGGTCTTTCAGCTCTACTAGCACTTTTGGCTCTTGATTTG
Source organism: Limnephilus rhombicus (assembly GCA_929108145.2). Classification (NCBI taxonomy): domain Eukaryota; kingdom Metazoa; phylum Arthropoda; class Insecta; order Trichoptera; family Limnephilidae; genus Limnephilus; species Limnephilus rhombicus. Next base: position 15,911,542 of record OV815282.1, read on the forward strand.
ATCACGGTGTCTTTAGTTATGTATGGGCTGCAGGGAGATTCGATAGTCAACGATCGCGGAGGAAATCTTCCTTCTTGGTGATTGTGTGATCTGGATTCCTCATTCTGTCCAAATTTCATTTTATTTCCAAGGTCTTGCATTTCTACCATGTCATCCATAAATAATGAACGACTCTCACTTCGGCTATCTGTTATTCCACTATCCGGAGTGTTTAACATTTTGCAAAACTGAATACTATCATCATTTGTGGACGTATCTTGCTGAAGTGTCTGATTCTTGTTGTTGGATAATATCGTCTGAATATCTGGACCAAGATAATTTGGATTACAGAATCCGAAAGCTGTATCTGAATGCTTCATGCCTGATTTGCTCAAAGGACTCAACTCGTTGATGGTGTTCTCTTCTAAAGGTGTAAAGCTCTGCCTAGTTGACATGCTGTATGTGCTGTTGGAAGATATTTTGTTGACGCCTTCGATGCTGGCGTAGTCGGAAGTAGAAATATTTTCATCAGACGCCTCTTCCAAGTCCGGGTAGTTTTGGAAGCGCACGGAGGTTGATTTGGGAATGACGCTGCATTTTGGCACATTTTCGTACGTATGACTTTCAGCGTAGGAAGATAAATGAGAACTATAGCTATCGTCTCGTACTTGCGGTTGAAACTTTTTATGAACAATGGCGAAATCACATGGTGTCGGTGCTGGTAGCACTTGAACAATATCGTGGTCATCTACTGTCGGCTCAAACACGTCGTTATTGTATCCTTCTTCTTCTTCAGAATCCAAATATACTAATCTAGCGGCTTCAACAGGAGTCAGAACCGGCGTAAGCAAAGTCAAATCGCTGAAGTTCGGCACAGATATGGGTTCTCTTGTCATTTCTTTTCTTCTCCATTCATTTATTGAAGACTGTTGGCGACTCCCATGGGATTTGGTATTCGTGAAACTGCCTATTTCGGGTATGACTGGTGATATGAGTCCGCTCATGATGACCTTTCTCCTATTGATGACGTGCGCGCTCTGGGACTTGACCATCGAATGTTTGTTGGTTGGAGGTTCCACCCAGTTCTCTTCTTGTTGGGCTGCGGTCTGCTGCTGATGAAGCAAACTCTCCGTGGAGTCAGTATTACTAATCAGGACACTATAACTACACTTATTGTGACCTAGTCGAGAAATGTTTATTTGTGAGAGTTTTGTGATTTCTTTGAGAAAGCTGCCGCCTGTGTTTGGAGGGGAGCTGATTGTTTTAGGTTCTTCTGGCTGCGCGGGACTACCGTCGACATAGTTTTGATTAGAGGCTTTGAACACGTAGGTTTTTTCACAGGGGGAGACTTTGTTATTGGGGAGGTAGGAGGAGTGCCTCGCGCGGCCGCGGCTCCTCTGACCGTGGTGTGAGGGGGTGGGACAGGGGTCTCCCTGCAGCTGGAGCTCCGATATGGCGATGGCCACACTCTCTGAGCGAGGTTGCGGCTTCACTCCAGACACGTGGATTTTTTCCCACGACTCTGTACCTGAAATTAAAAATAAATTGTTAATATTTATAGGAAGTTCATTGAACCCCTTTTATGAACGATTTCAACAAAAATATGAGTGAACTCTCTTTTATTCAGTTGCATTTGAAATACTGCTCGTGCTGATGTAAGATGATGTTTTGAAATTTGTGTAGATTTTTTAGCGTTGATAGTAAACCATTAATTCGTCACTTCCACACAGAACTGTGGCGCTTTTAAATAAATGTAAATATACTCGAAATATATTATCAAAATACATGAAAAGACACCGTTAAGTCGTTTAGTTCATAATCATCAATTTTAAATAAGAAAGAAAATGTATTCAGTTTTTAATTTTTTTATTAGTTTATGTGGGAATGTTTGTATATAGTGGAATGTTTGTACATAGTGGAATTCTGGCCAGTGGACGAGCTGACATCGCGCTTGGTTCCCACCCAGGCGTCGAGAGTTCAATTCCTCTACTGGCTAGGTCCTCCATCCCGTTACTAGCAACTTTTTCCGCTAACTGTGATGGTATTAGGAGATTTTCAAATATTGTCAAATTGTTGGTAACCCAAAAATATTTGTCTTTCTTTAAAAATATATATAAAGCCTTACATAACAATAATATCAGAGTTTTCACAGTTCTCCTCACTGGGGTTTCCGTTTTATTATTTTTTATATTAGCTCCACACAGGAGGCCCTAAATACTTCACCTCAGGGCCTATGCCATCTTTGGGGATGCTGTGTGGAGAAGGAGAGGAAGTTCTGTGATGTAAAAGGGTATTAGGGGTGGGTAGGAATCTGGGGGTCAGTGTGTCCAGAAGTGACGAACGTATGAATCCATCCCTCCCACTGCGGTGCAAAGCGATGTTCCGAGAGAGTATGTCTGGAGAAGTCAAAAGGACTCCCTCAACCATTCTCTCCCGATGCGACCTGGGATGCAGCTGGTGAGCAGATTCATCCACCGCCAAGACTCGGAAAAACCTTACCCCATGAACACGGGCACCCTGCTAAGTCATTAAGCATAGCGAATCACTTGGCGTGACCTTTGGCAGAGGTACCAATACCCGCCTCCCGCCTGTTCTGAGGCGACCTGCTGTTTTTACATTTTAGGTGCTAGTTGTCTTTTGTTTTGCTCTCTTCTAGTAGCCAGTTTCGTAGCATACGTCTAAAAAATTTATTCAATCTCGGAATAACAAGTATATTTTGGCATGTTGTCCTGGATAAGTTTTTATGTTGGGCATTGGAGTATTGAAATATGTTTTTTTTTTTAGTTTAAACAATATATTTTTTAATATATAAGATTTTTGTAAAGCGCTCTACAGGATATAAACAACTCCTTCTGAATCTTACCGAAGTGGAACCTCCAGATGTCGTTAGAGGGCTGGCCGTTGCACTCGCCCCCGAAGAGCAGCATGTACCCGGGTAGGCGGCAAGCGGCGTGAGAGTGTCGAGGGCCGGGGGAAAACTTGCACTTCAGCTGGTGCCACTGGCTGGACACTGCAAATTATTTATTTTTTAAATAGTTACGTATTGGAAGTAAGGAACTGCCCAGGCTCATGCAATCATGTAAGGAAGTTTACTTATTTATTTACGGAACAAATATCTTTCACCCCTTCTAGTATCGGATACATTATTCCTGAAGGTCAAAATATTTCCGCTCTGCAATAAAATAAAAAAGCAAATAAATGAAATATTTCTGAACTTATCCGAAAACAAAAAAAAAACTGTTTTGGATGATAAAATACGCTTTCTAATTTTATAATTTGAAAGAAACATATAATTTTTGAAACATAAAAAATTTGAATGCTAACATAAAAAAGTTTTGAGATGGCTCACCTTACTTATGGAAATTACAGATAACGAAAAAAAAACACACATTTTATTACACAACTACATTATTAACGTTACGGTCAACTTTTTTGTCTTTTCATGTAAAAATAATTTATTAAAAATTCACTAATTTCGTTTTTTTTTAATTGCGGTCCGAAACCTCCGTTTCATAAAGTTGTAGGTACGTTTTAATTACTTTGTGACAAATTTTAGATTTGAATATAAAGCTTGGTGTTTTCTCTTTCTAACATATTTCTCACTACGATAGTAAAGTAGACACAACGATTTCTATGAGATCTACGTGATTTAATCTAAAAGGCCTGAGGGGTTAAATACACCGAATAAATCGTTTTCATAAAAAAAAAATATAACAAAGCAATTATACAAAAGATTGTTGCTGGGCAGGAGGTTACGTTTTAAAAAAAATAATAAAAGTGGAAATGTATTCTATTCATATTATTTTAAATATCCATATTGAAGGCCCAAAAGGACGTTAAATAAATAAATAAATAGTGACAATCATATGTGGTTAAGTGATTCGAAGCGTGTCGAGTAGTTAGCTGGAAAGAAAACAAAATACCTCATAATTCTGCTGGTAAAACGATCCACGTAGCAAAAAGCTCATTATCAACATTCGGTTGTGGATTGTAGTTTGACCAACCTGTATCCCACTTCCAGCAATCCGCCCTTTCGTGCAGGTCTTGCATGCCACCATACACCCACATGGCGCCAGCCTGGATAACCGCCGAGTGCTTGTGCCGCCCTGGGGGGAGTACGCCCCCGCCCGTGCTCGAGGACAGCAAGTGCCAGGACTCCGTGTCTGAAAGGATTACAAGTTATAGGGTCAGGATGTGTTAAAACTTTTAATTATACTGTTAGTAATTTTTGTACGTATTTCGAATGAGTATCAACTTAATAAAAATAATTAGAAGGCCCTAATGTAATTTTACTCACAATAGTCTAAGATCCCGATATAAAACGACCTTCACCGAGATGTTTATTTGATGAAACATATTTTATATTTAATTTAATAAGTCAATAAATATATTGCATATGGGTTGCCTAACAAATTTTAGTCCAGGGTATGATTAATTAATAATTAAAAAAATTTTTTTTAAAACATTTCACCGGTTTGAGTGAATTTGTGCGACTGAGAGGTCCTAACCAACCATCCCATGCGGTAGAAGAGGACACAGCATAGCAGCTGTTTGAAGTCCGTCCATTTAAAGAAAGAGAGTGCGCATGCTATTTGTTCTTGAAAATGAAAAGGATAGCGATAGATTTTTATATGCTATGCATCATTTTGGAGTAGTTTATTATTAAAATAGAGGATTAATCATTTAAAAAAAAATTAATCAATTAATTATATATTTTGATACCACCGTGTTCATAATGAAATAATCTTTAATTTCATTATGAACGTTACTAACTTACATGATTCTTCCATTTATAATGATTTTTTAATTTATATTATGATTTTTTTAAACTCTTCAGGATTTTTATTTTTAAATTATACAAGATTTTTTAACCTTCTTATTATTTACAATAGCCGTTATTACTAACTTACACGATCATTAATTTACTAATTGAGCTTGAACTCCCTCACCAAACACAAGAGCATTGTCTCTTTATGGTGAGGAAAGGCAATTTATTTTTATTTTTTGTTAACCTTATGTAACTATGTAACTGTTGTAACTTCATATGTATTTTTAATAAACATTGCCAATAAAAAAAAAATAAATAAAAAAAAATAATAATTTTAATTCAATAATCAGACCGGTGCAAAATGCTAGTATCGATTTACCTGTTTATACATACCTGTTTAAAAATAATAATTTTTTAAATTATTAATTAATCATACCCTGGACTAAAATTTGTTAGGCAACCCATATGCAATATATTTATTGACATTTTAAGTTAAATATAAAATACGTTTCATCAAATAAACATCTCGGTGAAGGTCGTTTTATATCGGGATCCTATATTACAAGGTCAACTCTATAGTTCAGGTTTGAGCGCGCGACCTCTAAATTACGAAGTCGGTGCTGTCGCTAAGTAAACTTCACAGTTAAAAGTCTAATCACTCTATTTATTTATTATACTTTAGGTAAAACAACCCACAAATTAGCAGTAACAACGAGTATCAACAACAACATTCAACCACCTTTTGCAAACTTTCGTGGCTTGATGTACCGACTTAATCACGTGACGCTTCAAAATCCGTCGCGCGCTAAGGCTTATACTGTGGTCGGGCTCGTGTCCCTCAGGATCGATGTCATATTATTTGGGAATGGTGTGTGGCGGGTCTTTTCGGGGAAAAGAATGAGAGAATCTAGGTCTAGCAGATATACCCATGCTGTAGGAGGGAGTAAACACAGAGGTCAATAGATTCTTCCACAGCCGAGTTGTTCTCATGAGGCAATAATTGTCTACAGTGTACAAATGTTAGGCGCACGTTTCGCGGGTTTCCCGGCTGAGCACCGGTACGTAAAGGATCAATGATGCCAGTTCCTTCCATTGAAATTGGAAGGAACTGGCATCATTGATCCAAAAATTAACCATTCTACGAAGAAAAGTTAATTTATGGTCCAGTATATCAGTTAGAAAAATCAATTCAACATCAAATTAACTGCTGTCGGTGACATTTTGAAGACTCATGATCTCGCTATGACAGAAGAAAGCATAGATATACCACTCACGTGGACAGTACTTCGGTTTTACAAACAAAAAAGAAACACATTCCTCAAGTGAAATCATAGACAATAAGCGTAATATTGATGAGGTTTGCGACATATACGAGTATATGGATAATATTTCAAGTTTCGCTAAGCTCGACATTCCAACTAAACCGAGCTTAAAACCAACTGTTATACCGGGCTTATGTTATTCGTCAAGGTTTATCCGGAAATTAATGTATGTGGCTTAAAACATTAGGTCGCGAGATCCAATCCGGTCGTTTCAAATAAAATTTATTTGATTAATTTGTGTTATTTCACAATTAATATTCATTAAAAATAATATATGGTATATTTTCGGAACATTCCAGAGTGAAAGATACTTTCAGTATCGCCCTGGTGCAAAACCACCATTTAGAATTGAAACGTTGCTTGAAATGGCTTTAGCCGTGTTTGGTGACCAGATCTGAGTAGGTACTTCCCCGCCTTACTCTTCCACATCACCTTCCCGTTCCCACTACTCCAGCCATACAACATACCCCAATTGGAGATGCCAGAGTCTCACTGGCTCCAGAATGGAGCAGTTGGGACTCTAGTAGGGTGTTCACGTGAAAAAAAATATATCCTGTCTGTAAATTGCACTTAATGGTGGAAAACACCATTAGATGCAGGAAGGATGAAGAGACTCCAATACACCTATGGTGCCAATTTCCTGCCCTGGTGGGAACTAGGCTCAGATACCTGGAAAGACACACTGTAGAACCAGAAGACATCGACACATATCCAATGATAACTCTGGTGAACTTTATAAAAGGGACCGGGTTACTATTAAGGGAATGAGGTAAAATAGGACATAGCACAATAGGCCTATGGTCTAAGTGCTAACGAGATTGTCCCTGTTTGACGTCATACCATTATTTTTTATATCGCATCAGAGGTCTGAATTGACGTCTCTAAAACATTTTGTAAAAAGCAATCAACAAACACTTACACGGAAACTTTTAAAAGCATGCAATGTCCAACACTGGAGAGTGTAGCGTGTTTAGAGCTTGAGCACACAGAGAGCGGTCAGAGTTCTGCGTTCTAGTGACCGTTGACCGCTCAAGAGTTCCGAAGCACACAATCGGCGTTCAAATTCTCGCGTTCTAGTTTCGTTTGGGTCTTTGCATATGCAACATGTCACTAGAAAGTTCATCATCCGGTGAAGAATTATTGCTCTTGTGGAGCTTAGCAGCTTCTAAAAAGAAAAGGAAGTATTGGGTGCACCCAATCAACACAACGCGAGAAGAACAAGGCGAATTTACTACTATTTTTCAGGATTTACTTAAAGATGAACAACGATTCTATATTTATTTTCGAATGTCGATTAATAGTTTTATTAATAATAAACTCCTTTCCCTAACCAATTCAATTAACTTTTCCGTGTTTGTAACCTCAGACATCGTGGCGTTCTGGCGTTCTCTGCCTCGGCGGGAAAAGAACTCTTAGAACGCGACGTTCCGTTTTGACCACCGCGATCTGACTGCCCGCTGTGTGCGTTGTTGTTATAGTATCAGTACATTCTAATGAACGCCGAACGCGGAACTCGGAACTCGGAACTCCTGACCGCTCTCTGTGTGCTCCCGCTCTTAGAGCTCACAATCACATTATCATTTGTGTCTTTATTTCGAGCTAATGTGAGATTACCTTATTCGTTGTTTACTGCAAAAAATGGTTATTCTATTTTTTTATTAATATTTTTATGGCGTTCATTGAATAAGCTACAGAAATAATATGCACTTAGGAAATACAAAAGAAAGCAGAAACAAAAAAAAATTACAAACTTTTTAAAATAAGACCAAGGACGGGTTGTTTAAAAAAATTTGAACAATTCATCAAATATACAATAAAAAAATCCTCATCAATATTACGCTACCACTCAAACACTTAACATTCTGTATCATAGTTTAGTTATAATATTCTTCTGACGAAGGAAGGGTGCTTCTGAAACCGGTAGTGTTTTAAAATAAAAGTGGTCTTAAACAAATTTATGTGTTTTTTTATTGTAAATTATGGCGAGCCACAAAGTTAGTGCTTTTTACAAATATATAATTCATTAAATATTTGAAGATAATTTTCACGTTCTGTGAATGTTCTATTCAAGTTCGATGATTATTTCAGTTTTATGAAGCAGCTGGCATATGATGACAACGTGGCATATGATGATAATAACAGTTATGATATATTATAATAACTGAACTTGAATAGAACTTACACAGAACGTGAAAATAACTTTATATATTTGATGAATTCTTCAAATTTTTTGAAACCACCTGCCCCAAAACCTGCCCTTAGTTGTTTCGCAGAAATTCAAATGTGACATTATCATCAACGCTACCAAAACTCAGCATTTGAAAGATCCCCGTAAAATTCCGATTTTATATCATCATTTATATTTTTTTTAAATATCATACATTTTTAACTTATATTTAATAAACAGCACTGAATGGCCATTTGATGACTTTGACAGATGTGAATTTCTGCGAAAAAACTGGGCCTTACAAATTCAAAACACTTATATAATCTTTTTGAAGCCAGGTACTATTTTAGTAATGGCGCTATCCAACATCCTATCTCAACACAGGTATACCCTAGTGAGACAGGCATCAAATAATATAATGTATACATTCCCTATATAGATCAATAAATAAAAATAAATAAAAAAAACAATAGTAATCAAATAAAATAATTTCCTAGTAAAGATAGATTTCTTAGTAAAGATATTATACGATACCTCACAACACTGCCCAATCGGGCGGAGATATAGTCTCCCTGTATTTACATCGTACATACTTTTGTGAAATGTAACATAAAGCTCGAATTAAATTTTTAAAATTTTAAAAGACAGGGTATTCTTACCAAAGTAGAAGGCCCAAAGATCATTAAGTGACCCCTTGAGATCCTGGTAGCCCCCGTAGACCAGCATGGCCCCCTGATGCACCAGTGCCGTGTGACCCCGCCTGCCCCGGGGCACTGTAGCTCCCCTCCGGGTGGATATCTTGCGCCAATGGTTAGCCTGGAGAGAAAAAAATATAATCAAATATTAGCCTTACCCCTCGACCACTGAGGCCGCTTTACCGGTGTATAGATAGAAATTTTCTGAAAAAAGTGGCCGATAACCAAAAATACTACACCCTGAAGCGGATTTTGGTCTAATCCCAACAAACAAGGTACAGTAAGAGTTTTGTAGGGACTTATAATAACAATCCCATCTATTCTAATAAAACCCTACTCAATCATAATGCTGTCTGTATTCAGAACTAGAAATACATATTATATAAACAAAGTAACAACACTACGTCCCGCAGATGTTCATTAATACTTAGAATCCAAATGGACTAAGGTAAAGCCGTTATTTATTAAGCTATCCATTCAAATACATTTTACCATCACAAACACTCAGTTTTAATGTCACTATAATATCAATCAACTACTAACTCCACGTCAACACCACTTACTTCAAGTAAGAAGGTATCTTGAGGAAAGATATGTATATTTTGACTAATTACATCGCACTTCATATGCATACTTCTGCGCATATCTTTTTATTACTGAGGAGGTCTGTAATAAATGAGAATAGGTGCACTCGCACTGTTGCTATAGTTGTCAGGGCTGTAACAAATTCATCGAACTCAAGAAGTTAATGTCCCACCAATATGCTGATTTGTAGAATTCACTGGATGACGACCGAAAGAATTCCCAAGATCGCTGAGAAAGCAAACGAGTTCAACAGAGGGCGATGAAATTTGTACTAGATTCTATGACACAATATAGGAGCTCAGGAGAAGACAAATAGCGGTTTTAGTAATAAGACCTACTAATGTATTCGGTAGTCAAGTATTTTATTTTTTAGTTAGCTCCACACGGGAAGACCTGAGGTAAATAATTCCCTCGGGGTCTATGTCATCTTTGAGGAAATTTTGAGGAGAATATTTTTAGGAAAAGAAGGAGAGGAAGTTCTGGGAAGGAAAAAGATACAAGGTGTGGGTAGGGATCTGGAGGTCAGTGTGTCCACGAGTGACGGGCGTATGAATCCAGCCCTTCCACTGCGGTGCAAGGCGATGTTCCGAGAGAGTCCTGTTGAAGAGGTCAAAATGTCTCCCTCAACCAGTCTCTTCCCATTTAAGAACCTAGTTGATTTTATTCAGTCAATAAATACACTATCTAATCGACGGATAATCATTTCTCCACGCTCAGAACGGCATCCATTGCCCTGGTTTTCTCAGCAGCTGAATACTGTGCTCCAGTATGGGCCAGAAGCGACGTTCAGCTTAATGCCACAATGCGAACCATCAGCGGAACCTTAAAATCGACTCCTCTTCCTTGGCTCCCCGTGCTTGCAAATATAACCCCGCCAAATATCAGGCGAGAGATTGCAACACTGGGGGAATACAAGAAGGCGCTGCAAAAAAGCGAAATACCCTTGCACGATGATGTCGTTTCTCACCCGGCATGCCGCTTAAAGTCTCGAAAACCCTTCTGGACGGAAGGAGAAAGACTCCTTCGAACACCTCTCACCCCAGAAGATAGGTGGAAGCTTGAGTGGCAATCAGCCAACGTCAAAAACGCCCATCTCGTGCAAGACCCCACTGAGAGACAGCCTGGGTTCTCATTGCCTCGCAAACTCTGGACTGCCATCAATAGGATAAGGTGCTCCCATAGCCGTTGTGCTCACATGATGCATAGATGGGGCCTTAAAGAGTCGGCGACGTGTGAATGCGGTGTGGTGCAGACCACCGAACATGTGGTCAACGAATGCCCGCTCCATTCATTCCCCGGCGGGATTGATGAGGTCCACAGGGCAACGCCTGAGGCCCTAGACTGGCTCGCAGACCTAGATGTCCCCCTCTGACCCCCCATCATACGAAAGAAGAAGAAGAATGTCTCAGAAAAACTGACGCGGTAGTCAACCGGCCACTGCGTCAGCATAATTCTTCATCAAAGTACGAGGCATAGCCTGAATCAAACATGATAGTAGTGATAACAACCGACGTGATAGTAGGTTTATCTCCTACGTTAGTAAGCGGTGTTAAATTGCGGCATTTCCAGTAAATTACATTCACAAAAGTACAGACTTACTGACCTTTACGTCGTAGACCCACAAGGGCGTCTCAGTGCCTGAAAAGCCAACCTCCCCCCCGAACACGTAGATAGAACCAGCGTGCCCCACAGCACTGTGTTCCTGCAGGCTGGGCGGCCGGTCGCCCGAGGGTTGCAGGAGTTGCCAGCGTCCTTCACCTGGGAACAACATATTATAAGGTTAGTAGAAGGTCTTCAACGAGGGTGTTGATTGTACCGAGCAATTACACGGGGAATGCAATTACGCGTGACTAACCGGTCACGTCAGTAAAATGAAATTGCGCGTGACAAATCTTCCAGACTCTTCTCCCTCTCGACTGTCTGAATGGCCTTTCTTAGTCGGTTTCTTGTTTTAAGTCAACACTTAAACGGTGTCATTTTTTTTTTTTTACATTAGCTCCACACAGGAGGCCCCGAGGAAACAATTTCCCTAGGGGCCTATGTCATCTTTAAGGATGCTGTGTGGAGGGTTTTTAAGGGAAAGGAAGGAGAAGAAGATATGAGAAGGAAAAAGGTATGAGGGGTGGATAGGAATCTGGGGTCAGTGTGGCCAGGAGTGACGGATGTATGAATCTATTCCTCACACTGCGGTGCAAGGCGATGGGTCGGGAGAATCCGGCTGGAGAGTTCAGAAGGCCTCCCTCAATCAGTCCCCTCCGATCCAGCCCGCCACGCAGTGGTTGGGCAAACGTATCCGCCACCAAATCCTAGACAAAAAACCTCATCCGATGAACCCGGGCACCCCTACTAAGTCACCAAACGTAGCGAACCACTTGGGGTGGCCTTTGGCAGGGGTGTTGGTTGTCCAATAAATGGTTCCCAGGGCGGCGGTACCCATACCCGCCTCCCAAATTGCCAGTGTCATTGGTTAACAGTTTCGGTTAGTTTTAATGGAAAGCCTACAACATTATAAAGTTAACCGAGGTCCATCGTGTTTAGAAGTCTTCATTGGATGGACTTTGGACAATCACCTGTCACCATTAGAAATATTTGTCCGTTTTCTCTTTTTCACATTGTATGTGTGTTTTTTTGGCGATGTAAGCTGAAATATCTTAAATAATGTAAATAATAAATTACAAGCCAATTTTCACTAAATTAATAGTGATTTTAATCTGCAAGTTTCTATACAATCTCTTTCTAACTTTTTCAATATACAGTTTTAATATGTACATTTTTAAGATTACAATATAATTATTGTACAGTATAAATATACTGTTGTGATTTGAGTTAACTAAAATTTACAATGAGGCTATAGAAAAAATATAAACTTCACTGCTTCACGTATATAAGTTGGCGGTGACGTAAACACGAACTAACGCTATGTCTTCATATTTTTATCTGGCAACCACAGTCCACACCTACTTTTGTCATGTCATAGAGGAGAGCTTCCTCCTTTTTCGCCAACTTATACGTGTAGCACTGTAATAAACTTTTTCAAAAAATATATGAAGAGCTTTTTGTAAGTGCTTTCGGTGCCAAATAACTACGTATTGGTTACCTAAGCTGTGGACTTGTAGTATAAGAGTTAAAAAAAAGGTTTTTACATTATCGTTGCAGTGACAGATTTTTTTTCTCTATATTTTTTTTTATGGCATAATAATATTATTTGACATAATATTTCATACACTCTCCTAATAAAGCAGATGCTTGTGCTTAGGAGAGGACAAGTTATATACAGGGTGTTAAGGGACGTACTTTACTTACTTTAACCAGTGATTCCTGACATTATTTGGAGTAAAAAATGTAAATGAAATTTTGGTCTCCGGTGACATTTTTGTTGTTTTTTTTTTTTTTCTACAAAAACATAAAAAAATGGTAGTTGTTGAACAGTTGGAGGTGGGGTAAGGGGTTCTTTGGACACCCGGCTGAGTGACCAGTGACGATATGCAGAAGATTTTTTTTTTGTTTGATTTTGAAGAAAAAATTTTTGAAAAAAAAAAAAAAGTCGTCAAAAAAAGTCACCGGAGCCCAAAATTTCATTTACATTTTTTACTCCATGTAATGTCAGGAATCACTGGTTAAAGTAAGTCAAGTACGTCCCTTAACACCCTGTATAATAACAATTTTATGAAAAATTACAGAGTGAAGTAAAATAATAATTATTAATTTCTAATCCAAAATTTTATGATGAAATTTAGTCAAAATCAGTAATTTCAAACTTCAGTCATTTCAACTGAAGGTAACAATAAAATGATTACTAAGTTAGTCCATTTTAGCCAATTCCTAGAATCCAACAATACGTACAAATAAAAGTAAATTAGGTATATTATACTTGTTGAGAATTTTTCTAAGAATTCACCTTTATTTACTTATGTTTATTCTGCATAAAAATGTGTATTTTGTATGAGCTCATATTCTTTTTTGTTTGTTATAAACATATTTGAATCCTATAACTAAATACTAGTTGTTATCATACATATGTACTTTGTTTAATGTACACTATTGTAATTACCCTCCTATGTACCACTGTGTATCATGTATCACCGGATGTAATAGCCATTTTATGGCGTTGAAATAAATAAATAAAAAAAATAAAATTACTACAATTGATTTCTAAAAACTTTGTCTTAGTATACAAAATAGTACAGAAGGGTCAAATCAAATGATGTGAAAATGAGATCAATGGAAAACGTGTGAATTTCACTGTATTACGTGACCGATTTAGAAATAAAAAAACAGGGGAACAAGAAGTAAAGAAAAGGAACGCAATCGGGAAACTATTGCTGATTGTCGATTTATGGATTTACACAACAACTTGTCGAATATGGATGGTAGTAGAGAAAGGAACATCCCGGGAAGAAGTAATTAAAAGAAGGAAGGAAGAATTAATAACAAATTAAATCACAAATAATTAAAGTGATGGAACAGGGACAATAGAAGTAGAAGGAGACCCCTCATGGAATATCTGACAGTATTTGTGGAAGTCTAGAAGCTCATTTATTCTGAAATAATATTTAATCTTCGTAAATTAATTCGCCTTTTTATGTTTATACTGCACTGGAATCCCAAAATGTCTGTAGCCAGTGGATCTAAGGGCGTAACTAATAGGGGTGACAATAATAGATATCCACATCTGGTTATCAGACGTACCTAGGTATTGTGATTTTTTTTAATTCCACATAGGAAAATAATTTGTTTAGAAAGAAAAAATACTTCTGAAAGGCTTAAATATCATATTTGGGCTTCTGTGTGGAGGGTCGTTTAGGGAAAGGAAGGAGAGAAGGTTCTGGGAAGGAAAAAGGTACGAGGGGTGGGTATGGAATGTGGGGGTCAATGTGTCCAGGAGTGACAGACGTATGAATCCATCCCTCTCTCTGCGGTGCAAGACGATGGGTCGAGAATCCGGCAGGACAGGTCAAAAGGCCTCCCTAAACCATCTCTCCCGATCCGGCCGACCATGCAGTATGTGGGCAAGCTCATTCGCCGCCAAGACCTATACAAATCTCACAGGACACTTCTGCCAGGTAACCAAACGTAGCGAAACACTTCGAGTGACCTATGGCAAGGGCGTTGTTTATCCAATAAATGGTAATAAATGCCAGGTAACCAAACGTAGCGAAACACTTGGAGTGACCTACGGCAGGGGAGTTGGTTATCCAATAAAATGGTAATAAATGCCAGGTAACCAAACGTAGCGAAACACTTGGAGTGACCTATGGTAAGGGCGTTGTTTATCCAATAAATGGTAATAAATGCCAGGTAACCAAACGTAGCGAAACACTTGGAGTGACCTATGGTAAGGGCGTTGTTTATCCAATAAATGGTAATAAATGCCAGGTAACCAAACGTAGCGAAACACTTGGAGTGACCTATGGCAAGGGCGTTGTTTATCCAATAAATGGTAATAAATGCCAGGTAACCAAACGTAGCGAAACACTTGGAGTGACCTATGGTAAGGGCGTTGTTTATCCAATAAATGGTAATAAATGCCAGGTAACCAAACGTAGCGAAACACTTGGAGTGACCTATGGCAGGGGAGTTGGTTATCCAATAAAATGGTAATAAATGCCAGGTAACCAAACGTAGCGAAACACTTGGAGTGACCTATGGCAGGGGTGTTGGTTATCCAATAAATGCCAAGTAACCAAACGTAGCGAAACACTTGGAGTGACCTACGGCAGAGTAGTTGGATATCCAATAAATGGTAATAAATGCTAGGTAACCAAACGTAGCGAAACACTTGGAGTGACCTATGGCAGAGGCGTTGGTTATCCAATAAGTGGTTCCCGGGGCGGCGGTATCCATAGCCGGATAGCATGGCTATGGATACCGCCTCCCAAATTGAAGTGTTTGCAAGAAACCAAAAAAAGCGAAATTACCTTTTTGATATCTTACGATCTTTTTTCATATTGAAAAGATAAAAATACCACAAACGATCATAAAGGTACGTCAAGATTATTAAAAAATCTTACCTGAGGGCAGCGATGCGAACACTAAATAATGAATATCACCGATAAAGGATGAAAGACGACAAAGAAAAATGAAGACTTCAAGTGACCCCACTCTACGTGACATCAACGAGTCTTCTCTTTTCTTCTCTTTTCTTCTTTATCACGGTTCCGGCAGCTTAGTGCCACTCGACAAAATCCCTGACAAGGAAAGTGGGGTGAACGTGGGGGTGACGATTTGTTTATGAAGCGCAAATAGGTTACACGTAGAATTGTTTTCTTTCCTATGCAGTTTCTTACGATATCGAAAAAACTTTGTAAAGAAATTAATTAACTATTTTCTGAGCTTACTGAGTAACGTTAAAAATTTTTTGATAAACGTATCGGACGTATCAGGGCCGGATTAACCATGTCGGGGCCCCTAGGCAATGCACGTCTCGGGGCCCCTTTACCGATGGCGGACTAACGGGGGGGGGGGTTGAAGGGGCCTCCAAACGCCTCCTTGTTCCATAGATCAAATCTTTAACAAGGCTTTGGGTGGGGGGGGGGGGGGGGTTAGGTTTTAAAACCTTTAAAAAAAAAATCTGAATGTAAAAATGTCCATATAATGAGTATTATGTCAAAATTTCAAGTAAATCGGAGCAAAACTAACGAAGGTACAAAGATCGGTCCTCATGCTCGATAGTATATTATTTCGAGTATAAAAAATATTAAATCGGTTTTCTCGCAAACAACATTTCTGAAGTTCGTGAACATCATAACTCAAAATCTTGATCGATGCTTTTGAAATTTTGTACACTATTTCTACACATAAATCAACAGGTAGTCGGAGGGAGTTTTTTTTTACCATTTTATAATAACAAATTCACCGAAATTTTTTAGAAAAATCGCGTTTTTCACTTCAAAATGCTACCAAAAATAAACAACGAGAAAAAATCCCTCTGTCTTGAGTCACAAAAAGTCTTGTCACTAAAGTGATCTCTTCCAGACAACCTTTCCCAAAGAATTTTAGCAAGCACATAGGTAGTGCACACTGAAGCTTGTACAACATTTATATTTTAAACACATAATTAGAAATAAAACAAAACAAATGCCAAAATAAACCACACATGGCACCTTCAATCACTTCAGATACTAAGTAATGTTGCAACAAATAGAAGGAAAGAAAAGTAAAATACAACTATGTTTATATATTTGTTTTACTTATAGATTTTTTATTTATTATTTGTGCATTTGTGAACATTAGATATTTATTGGGTTATAACCTAATTATTATAATTTGTTGTTTTCTTTTAGCATGTACCTAATATTATTAACCTGTAAATGTTCCTAATAAGAATATAAAAAAAATAATATATAAAAATGCAAAAATCGGTAATTTTAAATACATGTAGGATTACAAAAGATTTTTTAAATATTTATATTGAGGGATCAGTAGGATTTATAGGTTCAATTAGGAATTCCACAGAGCCGAACCCTTTGATATGAAAATATCTGGAGTCGGTGAATTATTTTCCCATCTGGTCTCTGGTAGGTTGACATGTTGTTCTTGCATTGTTTTGTAATTAAATTAATACATAGAGTGCAATTGCATAACGTGGATTGACCAGATGATCATTTGGGAAGTGTGTGAAAGGGTTTAGTTTTTCCTGTGGGGAAAATTAAGCCCGGACATTGAAATCTGGTTAAAACATCTTGAAAGCTGACTTTTTCCGAAACTTCGATGCTCACTAATTAAAGCAAGTAATTTTTTCTCGGGACACGGGGCCCCTGATGCGGGGCCCCTAGGCAGTTGCCTACTCTGCCTTAGGGATAATCCGGTACTGGGACGTATGTATTATAATAACGTTTGTATTATAATAGCACCGTTCATATTAGGGGAATCCAATAAGACTGTCGGTGACGACGCATTTACCGGACGTTTATTCGCGAATTTTTGGCGTGTTGGATATTATCGGTGGCTCACCGATCAGTAACGTGAACCTGCCCAGAACTCAACATGCTGTGCAGTTTTTAATTTTTTTGTCCTCGGTGAATTTGTGTGATGATGTGTGTGAATGACTGCCTTTTTGATTCAGGTTCAAAAAAATGAACCTATGTTTCGTCTCCGGTTACAATTTTTG
This sequence comes from Limnephilus rhombicus, assembly GCA_929108145.2. Classification (NCBI taxonomy): domain Eukaryota; kingdom Metazoa; phylum Arthropoda; class Insecta; order Trichoptera; family Limnephilidae; genus Limnephilus; species Limnephilus rhombicus. Next base: position 15,929,168 of record OV815282.1, read on the forward strand.
AAGTAAAACTGATTTACGCACGCTTGACTTGGGGAGTAAGCTGGTGAATGTGTGACGAGAGCGATACGAAAAGTGGGATCGGGCGAGGCGAACGGTCGGGCCTTTACGCACGCTTGACTTGGGGAGTAAGCTGATGAATGTGTGACGAGAGCGTTATGAAAAGTGTGATCGGGCGAGGCAAACGGTCGGGCGAGGCGAACGAAAGTTGAGAGGGATATATGATGGAAGATATGATTGTAGTTTCATCGTGCGCTTAGTTCAATGTAGTTTCGTCGTGACTTTGGTTCAACTTGATTATAGTTTCATCGTGCGCTTAGTTAAATGTAGTTTCATCGTTAGTTTGGTTCAACGTGATTGTATTTTCATTGTGCGCTTAGTTCAATGTAGTTTCATCGTGAGTTTGGTTCAACGTGATTGTAGTTTCATCGTGCGCTTAGTTCAACGGAAACGTACTTCTGCGTAAACGTAGTTCAACGTGGTTTAATTGTGACCTTTGACCAAGGTGAACGTAGTTCCATCGTGATCTTAGTTCAACATAGTTCTACGTAGTTTTGTCGTGAGATTAGTTCAACGTGAACATAATTTAACGTAGTTTCATCGTGAGCTTAGGAAATAAGTTCAATGAGGACGATGACTGATGGTGATATGAAATTTGCACCATTTTTTCTGCCTGGAATATAAATTTGTATAACAGGCCGAAGTCGATTTTTTAAACTAGCAAAGTACTTTATTGATTTAAGCCACGATTACATTGAGCAAGTTTACAAACCACTATCTAGGAAAAACACTATCTGTTAGTAAACTCGCTCAGTGTAATCGTATTACTAGCTAACTAGCATATTGTGGACAATCTACGAAAAAAGTTGAAAGGTAGTCAACTTTACTCGCTACTCGCTCAAGATGGCAGCCCACGAACAGCTGATTTCGGAACTGTCAAAATTAGTTCTCACGAGAGCCGTAACTCTCGCTTTTGTCTAGCATGTGGCGCTAGCTGCGACCTCAAGTTTTTTACAAAATGTCGACAGAATTGGTCCGCGCTGGAGTCGTTATTTTGGCTGCTTCTATCGCTACTGAGCGAGTAGACAGTTTTGTGTGTCATCGTGACAATCTCACTCGCCGATTCATTCGCTTTTAAACTCACCGGCTAGTAGCTTGTAGACTCGCTCAATTTAATTGAGGCTTTATTAATTATCATTGGATGGCAAGATTGGTAGGGTCTACGTATCCGGTTGCATTACTTTGAAAAAAAACATCAAAAGGGTCTCCGGAAACCAAAACTTCAAGTACACTTTTTAGTCCAAATAACATCAGGGTTACATCTTGGTTAAATTAAGTCAAGTATGTTGTGTATTGTATATTATATATTATATTATATTGGAATTTATTAAGCCGCATTTCTCGCCTATTTCTCTAATATTATTTTCATTGACGGAATATTAAAATCTGTTATTTATAACCATTTTCAAGGCTATTTTAGTTCGTCTTATATTACCTTAAATTGATATGAAATAAGATATAATCAAACATACTAATTTTGGATCTGTTAAGATGAGCGTTAGTTATACCTCAATGAACTCAAATTTGCTTTGAATTTGTGTGACAGTTTCAAAATTGGAATCAGCTGTGTGAAAAGTAAATCAGACAAGCGATAGAGTAGATTTTATTTAAGTAATTAATGAATCATCATCATTACATAGTATAAAATGAAGTCGCTCAAAATGTATGTGCGCGTTAATCTTTTCAACAACGCAACGGATTTTCATACGGTTTTCACCAATAGATAGAGTGATCGAAGAGGAATGTTTATTTGTATAATACATGTAAATTATATTAGAGAAAAGCCGAGAAATTCAAAGAAAACATATTTTTGTGCGATTTAAAATGGCTGGCGGGCCGTACTATAGTCACTTTTGAAATTCGTTCTACAGAAGAAATTGTAAAATAGATGTCCTAGAGTAAGTAGGTATTTGATTTTCCCTTTTCAAATATCCAGTGTTGCATTGCAAGCATTGTATAATTAGTTGCGAGTTAATTAGTTTATATGTATAATACATGCTTATTATAGTAGAGAAAAGCCGATAAATTGAAATATTCAATTCAGGCAGCGGGCAGCTGGCAAGCGGATGGTGTGGATTTTATAAAGATTGGGTAATGGCGTTGTGTTTCGTTAGCCACAGCAACGTGTGGCTGGGTCCGCTAGTTAATAATAATTCTTTATTTGAAATGGCGTTCATTCGAAAGGTAAGTTTCTGGTCTTTTCCTTCTAATTTTTCAACAAAAAATGTTCGTATTATAAAGAAAATTGAAAAATACTTTATTTTTTGGAAGACGCTGACCACGAGCAATCAACCTCCTGAACAAAATCGATATTTTTCTGATCTGACATGTCAAAACATGGTCGCCGCAGCAGTCGCGTTTCAGTTGCATTGTTGACAGGCTGCCATAGTAGCGGCTCACAAACTGTCAAGTTTTCGAGTAATCTGCGATATGTCAGATCAGAAAAATATCGATTTGTTCGGGAGGTTAATTGCGATTGCGTCCACAACTGTTTTTTTTTCAGTTTCTCCATGAGCGAAGGCCCTAAAAATCAAAATATGCTTGCTTGGGTATTTATGAATATATGAGATGTCAATGCGTTGCTAAACCATTCTTCCGATTGCGATAAAACTTTGGGGATTTGATATGCGCATGCCCGCGATGATTTCTATGTAGAAAAGTGACTTCGGGTATCATGAAATTATGCGTTGCTAACCATTCATCCGATTGCGATGAAACTTTGGTGATTTGATGTGTGCATGCTGTGATGGTTTCTATATACACTGGTGAGCTCTGGCATTATGATATTTGTAAAAAAAATCCAATAGATGGGACGCGAGCTGTTTGAAAACTGAATGTATGGAATGCGGGAGGGGTAGGGGAACTTGGATGGGGGGTTTGCGGTACGGGGTAAGCGGTAGAAGGGAGTGGGAAGAGGGAAGGCGGAGAAGGTTGGGGACACGTAAGGGGTAGGGGACACGGAAGAGGAAGGGGAGGCGGGAGGGGAACGGGAGGAATAGGAAAGGACACGCATGGAGAAACAATTTCTTTATTAAGTAACGCACGCCGGGAACTCGTATTTAATAAAAATAATTTCCGCTTCACAAATCCTCCAATTATAATATCCCGTTTTTTTCACTTTTATGCCGCGCTAGTATTTATAATTTAGAATGAAAGGACGATAAATCGTACGAATTAATCTTAAGGCGAGACATAACCACGTTTATCGGGGGTTTGCCGGAGGCTCACATTTTAATTTATTTCTCGAATTCGAGAAAAAATACAGGCGTTGAGTGTGTTGTTTGATCAAGTTATCTGCACGCAGTATGCAATACCCTTGTTTACTACCCACCTATGAATTTTGCGTTTTAGATTTTTTGTCACTAGAATATCTTTTATATCTTTTTCAATTAAATTAAAACATTTTGGAACCAAATTGTGATAATGAATTATTGAATTATCATTTTTATTTCCATGCCTCTCAAAGGATGTGAGTTATTTATATTTTGGATTAATAAAACAGTACGTTGCCATCATTTTTTTTAACGTACAATGCCTTTAAAAAATTACAACAAAAGTTGCGGTGAGCACCAGATTTTATTTTTCTGGACGATGAATTAATAACTTCGGGAGGTATTCATTTAGAAACATCTTAAATATTAGTAACACGTTCTTCAGAATTAATTCAGATGACCCCGGCGGAAATGTCGAATCTCCAGGCCTGCTAGGGTGACCATACGTCCGTCCAATACGCCGTGCCGCGGCCGCATATTTGTTTACACGTTACTTCACTTACGTCGTTAAGATTCCCACATGATTTTTCTTCTTCTTTCCTTTGATAGTGCAAATTCGACACTTGGTCGCAATTTGTATACACGGCTTCTCTACTTACGTCGTTAAGGTTCTTAATATGTTTTAGGATATAGTGCCGTCTTAGTAATCGTATTTAGACAAATGTTGTGATTGAATGTGTGAAGACTCGGTATAATTATTACCCATCATTAGTATTCTGAGCAATGACGAGTACATACGACAGTTAATTTCAATTTGGGAAGCGGTTATGGGTTCCGCCGCCCGGGAATCATTTATTGGATAACCAACACCCCTGCCATTGTGGTTAGCTAAATTTGGTGACTTAACAGTGGTTCCCGGGTTCATGGGGTGAGGTTTGTCAAAGTATGTGGGATGCGTTTGCCCACCTAGTGCGTAGCGGGGTCGGATCTGGAGAGACTTGTTGAGGGAGACCTTTTGACCTTCCAGCCGGACTATCTCGACCCATCGCCTTGCACCGCAGTGGAAAGGATGGATTCATACATCCGTCACTTCTGAACACGTTTACTCGCAGATTACTACGCACCCTTCATATCTTTCCATCCCAGGTCCTTCTTTCCTACTTTTCCCTAAAAAGATCGCATCAGTAATAGCATCCCCAAAGATGACATACATAGGTTCTGAAGGATTTTTTTCCTCAGGGCCTCCTGTATGGAGCTAATGTTTAAAAAATCAGAATTTCTTCTTACAAAGTTACTAAATGGAATATGAAAGCTTATCGATGGAAGCAATTTTGGACTATCGAATGTAGGAGTATTATTAAGAATTTTATCTAGAAATATCAACTCAATGAAAAAATTTTTTTTACATTAGCTCCACACAGGAGGCCCTGAGGAAAAAATCCCCTCAGGGACTATGTTTGCCCATCTTTGGGGATGCTGTGTGGAGGGTTTTTTATGGGAACGGAAGGAGAGGAAGTTCTGGGAAGGAAAAGAGTATGCGGGGTGGTTAGGAATCTAAGGTTACTAAGGGTCAGTGTGTCCAGGAGTGACGGACGTATGAATCCTGTATGTATGGCCTCCCACATTCCTTCTGTTCGACAATTTAAACATAATTTATAATTCAGATAATTTCAAAGAGTGTCGTAGTTCAAAAAAATTGGTGGAATGGAGATTTTAAAACTTAGAAAGCGTAAGAATTTAATTTTGGTTCTTTCAATAGCTTGTACTTTATTATTAGATTGTACTCCATGTTAATCCGTAAGCCCTTTTCAGAGATTTCCGTTTTGTGGTTAATAAATAAATAAAAGATTTGATTGAAAAGAGATTAAAATTACGTTAACGTCTCAGGAGCTTTGTTATCAATGTTGTAATTAAAAATCACTGGAATTTTATTCGAGAAAATCTGAATATTTAATAATTTGAGATATTTAAGTACAGTCCAATAAAGAGCCAAATTATTATAGATATTAAGTAATATAATATGGTATTTATGTACTAAGACACATTTTTTCCATTAAATCACACATGAGGCTTTGAGGAAAATAATTTCCCTCAGGACTTATGTCATCTTTGAAGATGTAGTGTGGAGGGTCTTTTTGAGGAGAGGAGAGAGTGATCATTTGTCTTAAAGAGACTATGTTGTAGGAGGGAGGAAACACGAGGCTGGTAAATCATTCCATGGCTGAGCTGTTGAACTCAAGAACGCGTCATAAAAGCGACCCGTTCTCTTGTGATAAATGTCAACCTGTGTGTACATATATGTGCACTTGTTTTGTTACGCATTTGCGCTTCGTTGGAAGACAGTTTCCTACAAAAAGTTGTTAGTCGCAAAAGCTATGTCGAAGTCAAGGTACATAAACAAACTAACCAATGCCTTTCATATAGATGTGAATGGAAACCAATGTCGGCACTAAATTTTGGTTCTACCTCATTTAAAACGCGCTCAGCGTTAAGCACCACAGAATACATAAAAACACACACGCATTCTGCATACCTCAATATGACAACTTTAGTTTAGTTTAGTTAGGGCAACCTTTAGAGACCTCAAGTAACAGATTTTTTTACATAGGAAGTGATTCATGTCACGACATATTAGATATGTGTGGCATTCTGTTCTGATTTTCACACAATGGACTAATTATCGACTTAACTATAAAATAAAATCAACTATCAACTTTAAAATAAAATAAGAAACTCATCCATCATTGTTATCACGAGTTGTCGACTTTTTGCGAAATGACAAGCATTAGCTTTCTATAATAATATGTGTATTGAATTAGCAATAGCAGTGTTGCTTCAATCAAACATCATTCCTGTGAAATTTAATCAAACAATGGTCAGACTTTTGACTCACTAAACACGGCCACTGAAACTGGAAACACGGAAACTGGACATCTTTCAATTTCAGAAAATTGGCATTTTAAAAATACCCAACGAAGTTTTTGCTTGAATTGAACAGACACTGTATTCAATAATACTGATAGGGATAGTATTTTCATTAGTTTTCTTGCCCCAAATAAAAAAATAAGAAAGGGTGAAATCTGGAGCAATTGCGATCTCTGGAGCTATAAATTCTGTTGCCAGTGACGTGTTTACTCATCCTTCAAGAATAAAGGGACGAACATAAATAAAACGGGACCCATAGATATAGATTAGACTGGATTGACTCTGTGATGTTACATAATCCGATGGAAATACTATCTCTATTAAATGAACATAACAAAATTCTGGGCGTCTATAAGAGTCATGTCAGTTTTTTGATTTACGAGGGCTGTCCGTAAAATAAGGTCTCAAGGTGCTGCGGTCGCGAGGAACAATTTTACGCGAGATCCGGTAACACCGTCGTGTATCCTGGTTTACCTACGTCAATTCCCTACCACGTTGCACTCTCTGCGATACTTAGCTTCGGTGTGGCAGCCGTTTGCGATGGAGCTTCCACTCGCCGCACCCGCCAGGTGTGAATTACGGTTCTGTTATTATTTTTTTGTGCAAAGAACAAAACCCCGACAGAAATTCATTTTCAGCTATTTTAAGTGTACGGAAAATAGTGTATAAGTGCGCAAATGGTGCAGAAAATTTAAAAGCGTGCCGGACGGCCATCGATTTCAGACGAAAAAATTGCCAAAATGGGAAAAACAATGATTGCAGATCCAACGGGTGACGGTTAGGGAGCTCTGTGATATGATTCTTCATGTCAGTAAGACCACTATTGACAAGATTTTGGCAGAACTTTTGGGAGACCACCAAATGTGCCCAAGATGAGTTCCAAAATGCTCACCGAAAATCACAAACAACAACGGGTTGAAGCAGCCCACGAATTCCTTGAGCGCTGCGACATCTATGGAGAAAAATTCTTGGACTCAATTGTGACTGGGGACGAGAGCCGGATACACTACACGACACCAGAGACAAAGAAACAATCCCAGTGGCGTCATTCAGATTCACCGAAGCAAAGTTTAAAAACGAATTACAGAGCGTAACTCACATCTGGGGGGTACGACGGTGGAAGCTCCATCGAGAACGGCTTCCACGCCGAGACTAAACGTCACAGAGGTTGCAACGTGGTGGAGATTTGTCAAGGGGAAACCAAGCTACACGTCGTTTTGAAGGATTACGCGTAAAATAGTTGCGACCGCAGCACCTTGGAGACCTTATTTTACGGACAGCCCTCGTATATACCAGAAAGTACTCTAAAACGTTCCTTATTTGGTTGCTATGAAAACGAACGTCATGTGCTCTAAGTCTTTTTTTTAATATTTATTTATCTATAATAAAATATATTTACAATGGTTTTATTTGTACGCCTGTCTCACTAGGGTATACCTGTGTCGAGATTAATGAAATTGTAGACCGTCTAATGTAGAAGTCAAAATACTTTTTCAGTATTTTTTTAAATAAAATTAGTTAGGATTATTATTAAAAAATGTTGCACAACGTTAGTGAGCGGTTGGTACTCATTCTCTGTTATTTATTTGTAATTTTTTGTTTGTTTTGAATATATATATATATTGTACCAATAAGAGCAACCTGGTATATTTTATATCTAAGACCAGGCACCGGACACAATTTTATGCTCATACATAGTAAATACGAGTATATGGGCGAATTTTGTTATCTTTATGCCACAATCCCTTTCAGGTTTTCTTCCTGCTGATGGATCAGGTAATTTTGTGGAATATCTGCAGGTTTATTAGATTTCTAAGGCCTGAGGTAAGTTTTTTTGCGAGGAATATTGGGAAATACGACGTCGCTGTGAAAGAGATGATGAATTTTTGATAAATCGGAAAATCTAACCCTTAGAATCGTCGCAAATAGATTGAATTTTCTATGAAAGAAAAATCTGCCCAGAATAAAATTTAAATTTTAGCTAATGAATATTTTTTTAGCTTATGAAGTTAAGTTATTTTACTTTTTGTTTAGTTTCATTTTCAAATGCCCAAAGCTAGTGGACAGCATCCCTATTTTTTTTAGGTAAAGAAAGGCTCATAGGAATACGAATAACCCGGTAACCAAGAACATTTTTTTTTTTTTTAAAGAAAAACAAACATTCCCGGGTTACGAATAACCCGACAATATTTGAAAATCTCCTACTACCATCACAGTTAGCCGAAAATGTTGCTTGAGTTGTGATGGAGGACTTAGCCATTAGAGGAATCGGACACGGAACGCCTGTGTGGGACCCAAACGCAATGCCCACTCAACCACTGACCGGTCAAAATACATTCATTAAATGTAGAAAAAAGCATTTCAAGCAACTTTTCGCCGGTTTATTGGTACATATAGTAGTAATGTTGCAAGATTAGTAAAATTATAATTTAAAATTAAAATTATAATTAATAGTAATATTGTAATTGTTCGTATTATTGAAATTCAAATTCAATATTCTTATATTTTTTAATGTAGCTATTACTTTGTGGTTATCCATTATAATAAAATGAAACAATGCAACTTTGTATAAACCACTTATAAAATGTGCAAATCCGACCGGTTTCGGAACAAACGTTCCTTCGTCAGGGAAAGCTTATACTAATTTGACAGTTTAGAACAATGTTTTATTAGGGTAGGGGTGGAGCCGTTGTTATTTAATAATGTAGATTGGGTGGGTAGGTATTAGTGTAGAGTGGGTGGGTAGGGGAACAAATCCATGATTGGGCTATATGACAATATTTTTTGTTTGTTGATAATAGATTCATTATTTTTAAGGGATTTTTTAATTTCCAAAGCTTCTAAGTTATCTAAACGTTTTCCTTTATGATTAATATGAAGAATATTTATCCCTGTGTTTTTTTTTTCAAAACTATGGTTATTTTCAATGATATGGTTAGCGAACTCAGAAAAATTATTATTATTAAGACACCTTAAATGTTCTTTCCATATCATTGAAAATAACCATAGTTTTGAAAACAACACAGGGATAAATATTCTTCATATTAATCATAAAGGAAAACGTTTAGATAACTTAGAAGCTTTGGAAATTAAAAATCCCTTAAAAATAATGAATCTATTATCAACAAACAAAAAATATTGTCATATAGCCCAATCATGGATTTGTTCCCCTACCCACCCACTCTACACTAATACCTACCCACCCAATCTACATTATTAAATAACAACGGCTCCACCCCTACCCTAATAAAACATTGTTCTAAACTGTCAATTAAATAATTTTTTTTAAGTGGCTAATTTTTATAATTTTTGTAACGCCTGATTACGGAGGCAATTGAAATAAACAAAAATCCAATTAATATTAATAGAGACGACGGAGCCAAGCTCAATAGCCCTTGGTATCCGGTAATTGACGGCTACACCAAAGCTAAACGCAAAAAACCATTTCGAAGTATACTGTAATACTAGCTCGTAGTAAACCATTTTGTTTTATACCTTTATATTAGCTATATTCGCTTTAACCATTGTAAATCGGTTTCTAATTGTGGAATTCGTCAAAAGAAGTCGCCAATTCCGTTGGCAGCTCGCACGGGGACGTGCCCCAGGCATGAATAAGTACTACGATTTGGTGAACTTGCAGTATCCCTCCGCGGCTATATACTACATATTACGCCACTGCCCGTCTCGGTTACTTCGTACCGGTGACTAGCGATCACTAGATGACAGTGGATTCAAGGAACAGGCTATTTTGGAACGAGTTTAGATCCTACGCCATTGCCTGTCTCGGTTACTTTGTACCGGTGACTAGCGATCACTGGATGACAGTGGATTCGAGGAACAGTTTTTTGGAACCAGTTCCTATTGTAGCACACCTGATTACGGAGGCAATTGAAATCTTCAACCATTTTGAAGTACACTGTAATACCAGCTCGTAGTGGAGTGGAACTGGCAACACGGTATCGCTTCTACATGAGCACACATTTCACTGCTAACAATGACATATCTGACACTGCAATGCTGTCCGAAACGTTGGCTTAAAAAGGAGGTACCGCAACACGGCATAATACCCCATAAACAAAAAAAATCTGTTTACAAATAAATGTTTTCCATTTTTATTGTTATTAACTAAGGACGTTAAGAAAACAAGACATTTTCACGTTTGAAAAAAAATCTTTACTGAATAATTAAAACAGTCACAATTTTGAATCGGAAACGGAACGTGCAAACAAATTTACATACGGAAGGAATGCAAAACGGTCGAATTAAAGTAGGACTTCGCTATCCTCAATCGCGCTCAGTCAATTAATCGATAAATACTGAAAATAATTTTACGTAAAGCCGTCAAAGACCTTTGCCGTCATAAAAATTAAATCTTTTTAAATATTAAGCCGATTTGGAAAAGTGATGAAATTTTTTAATTCGATTACACAGGCATCAATCAATTTATGTCCAATTAAATCTTCCTTTCCAAAGCGTTTGAGCGAAAAAATAAATATTTCTAAGGTTGGTTTCTAAAAGAATAATAATTGAATTTTTATATTTTATTTTTACGCAGTCTGATGTTTTATTGTAAGGTAGTAGGTAATACAAGACACAAAACTAACTTTCATCCTGAGGGGCTTGTATTTTACGTACCTGGCCCAAATAAGGGTTGAAGTTAGAAGCGAGGGTAGGTAGTTTGAGTGATAGAGATCTACCCTCGTTGAGATAAGCGAAACTGACTTCTGACCTCGTTCCCCGCCCAATCAATAAAACCCCAAAAAAGAAAAGGGAATGCCCTCCGCCAATACACGCAATGCAATCAAGGGTCTAATTTTAGACGCCCAAAGCGGCGCAGTTACAGTGTTAGAAGAATAAAAAACTTCCAAACGACAGGATTAACATTTGTGACCTGATTAATTCTGGTGGTAACGAAAGAAAGGGAGTGTTCAAAAATATTTTCAATTGAAATAGATTTTAAGGGGCAAAATACATATTATTTATTTGAAATATATACATACATACAACAAATTTACAGAAGTAAAATATAGTCCTTAAAACTAATTACAAATAAAGTTATTTCTTGTTAATGAATCTACCCAATTTTAAAGAGAAAAAACATTTCTCGAGTTTGAATTGGGGAGTCGTGACATTACAGAAAAAGATAAAGAAAAAAAAAGATATAAACCATAAGTTTATTAAGAATTAAATAAACTTATGAATGATAATAAATATTGATAAAGAAATTTACTAACATAGCAGTTACTAAATTAGATATACATATTGTTTACTTAGTTAAAAGTAATAACTTAGATGTAATAAAATTAAAATAATATTATTATTGTAGAAAGCAATCACTTGTGGTTTGAAATATTTAATCAAATAAAATACTTTTTGTTTAAAACCACTAGATTTATTAATTTATGAACCGACCGGTTTCGCTTTACTTAAGCTTCTTCAGGGTTCAAATTAATACTAAACAAGAAGTACATAATGTGTGCTCATATATAACAAAATATAGAGGGAGACAACATGATACAAATGTTACAAACATATAGACGGCCATAAAATACATTACATAAGTACTCAAGTAATGGAAAAAACCGAAAGATAATTATGTAGACTAATGGGTTATAATAATAAATTTGGAGAAACAAAGCATCAACTGGCATGGTGGTAAGGAGCACTGTGAATTTTTATTTTTAAGGGTTTATTGGTTTATATTTTTTTATGGGGGGGGGGGCACAAGGGGCGGACGGGCAAAAAAATCAACAATTACTGTTAGGATTTTTTT